>JAWPHD010022357.1:0-25337 GCA_037043455.1 Cyrtodaria siliqua
GAGTTGCTGCAAATTATATTGTAGACATTTACGCTGGAGCCACGTTTATTATTTTTCTGCCACTGCTCTAGTGATTTGAGCGTGATGGCATCTGAAACAACGCAGTGCTCATGATGAAGAAATATAATTTGAATTGTGCTATGCATATATACATATGGCGTTCTTGATGACTTTAAGACAAATTGATATCATATTGACAAAAATAAATAACAATCGTCTAGAATAAATACATCTCAAACGAACTCGACTATGTACTGGAGTTGATGGGTTCGTGTATGTAAGGCGAGGGAAGTGGGGTGCGGTGACGGGGGTAACCCCGTCGTGTGTGCCGTCGAGAATGAACTCGTCTGTGTACTGGGGGTGACTGTCATGAATGAATTCGTCTATGTATAATGGGACGGGAGTGACCCAATCATGAATGAACTCGTTTGCGTACTAGGGGTGACCCAAAATATTAATAGATTTTAATACATGACACAAAATTGCTCCCTATTAAGATCACGCACGATTTGTAGATCTTTATTTTATATACGAGGGTAATTCAAAAAGTTCTGTCACTAACGCGTTTTAACAATTATGTGCTCGTTGTGAGTGTTGGTGTTTGATACCAAATGAACGAGAGTTTCAATACCATTCCATTGATGGTAAAATAAATGCTGTATCTTTTGTGTGACGAAAGTTATGGAACATGTAATACACATCACTTATACACACTGAGGCATTTTCGTCCTGAGTTTTTTTTCAGGTTTGTTAACTGTTACTTTTTTAAATGCCTGTTTTTCTTTAAGTACTTGTCGAAGACCTTTGAAATTTCTCGTACATTACCAGTTATATCTGTGCATTACAAGATTCAGAATTTAAGCATGGTAGATGAAAAGGCATTGTCTTAGAAATTAACATTTTAAGCTAACGTGTAAAATTAATTTAATGATAAATGGACCTTAAATGGAAGGGCAATCTTCTGAAATAGCGTTTTTGGATGATCAATATTTTCTCTAAACATTGTACAAAATTCTACAATAATGTGTTGAATATAAAATTTAATCACTGAAGGACTATGATTTATAAACAAATATGAAAACAAATTAATACTATGAGAATAATTACGACATTTAAAAGATATTATAACATTTCCGTAAACAAAATTAAGAAAATCAGTGTTATTTCTGCTAAAATTAAGGGATATGCATTTACTCATATCTGGTTTGCAGCAAGACCTTTCCGAATTCTCGACAATTATTTTCAGGTATTATGGGTGAATAACAACAGACGGCGTCCAAGAAAATTTAAAAGCATAGACTTATTCAAATAATTTTTACAACGTTTTGTAACCAGGACTTTTCAGAGATGCCAGTATCTAAAAGGTGTGGTAGGGGGAGGTAATTCAGGGGCATAAATAAACGGAAATTTTTCATTTTTGTTGTGGAATTTAAGACAGCGAACCAAGTAGTACTATAAATACATTACTTTATCTCAGTGTAATATCCAGTTCAAAGGATATATGCCTAGTGACAGAACTTTTTGAAGCACCCTCGTACTCAAAATAAAGTTAAGCGCTCAAAATTTCTAGAATCTAAATATCACACAATGATAGAACTTATTTTACAAACTGGACCCTACTCGTGAAAGAATATTGCCATGGCAACGTCGTGAGGCTGACAGAGTTTGTCTTTGACGACATCAAAGTGTTGGAACATCTCAGCTATATGATCCAGGGTATGGTAAAACCTGAAGCAGAAAAAACAACGCTGTGTAACTACAAATGTTCAAGCCTATCCACAAGGAGTATGGGGAAATGAGTTAAAGGGACACACGACACTCTTAATTGGTTTAAAACCCGCGGCGTCCCGTTAGTTTTACTAGATAACTTTCATGTGTTCAATCATTAATAGTAATTAAAAGAATCGTGTAAAGCAAAGTGTTTTTGCATATTGCTGACTGTTAAGTATATTGCATCAATAATATATTTAAAAAATGAAAACTCAAACAAAACATGTAATTATATGCAACAGGTTTGAAGTCAACATGTTTCTGGATTAATAATCAAATTAATAAATTAAATTGTCAAGATTGCCGTTTTAGTCCCTTTAATATAGTCGTATAATCACATGACCTTGATCACATGACCTTGATCAGGACAAAAGTTGAGTATTGATCAATACACATTTTTTAATTATTTTTTTATTTATTATTCAAGCCTAGCACTGTTTACATGCAAGTATATGATCTTATTTAACTGGAATTTGCATGTAAAACATATATTCAAAATTATTTGATTTATTTTATTTAAATGCAGGCTCAATGGGATGGCACATAAGGGGGCATGATCCTTAATCGAACACACATACCGTTGCTTCTCCGTGTATCTGGAGTCAATTACTTTCCAATAGTGGTCCGCCACATCAACTGGTGTGCCCACAGCAGCACAGTGTAACTTCCAACGATCGTGCAGTAACATTCCGGTCTTCAACCTGTGTAAAGGCTACAAACATGGAAACAAGACGTTACACTGTAATACTAGTCAGGCGCGTAGCTAGACATTTTCCCGTCATACGATAGGTTGACTGCAATCGTTAAAACTGCTTTGTCATGTATTATTGATTTGGTTCTTGTCAAAGTTTTCATACGCATCTGCGTATCTGCGTATAGGAAGCTACGCGCCTGCTAGTGAAATGAACATAATTATAACCGTATATATAAAGTCCATCAATTTTCACTAGGAAATAGGTGCAACGCTATTAAACGTAAAATAACCGTTAGGAGCCGAGGTTTTTGAAAAGGCGCCGCATAATAAACTTGTTATATTGCGTGAAACACAAAAACAAATACAACAAACGTAGCCTACCTGTGATAAATTGAATATTATAGTCTTCAGTCTGTCACATGTACCACAGTGGCTTATAACCGTCCACGTGCTATACAAAATGAGAAACTTAGCAACAATCCAGTTACATTTCATCATACCGTCACTGGACCTAATGTAAACAAATGTCACATGGGTTGTCACATGGGAAGTCATCAGGTATGACAGCTATATCGTGCATGAGTTATTGCCCTAAAACCAATGCGCTTTCTCTTTATAAGCGATCTTCGTTGATTGATTTGATGGACTGATTGATTGTGATTGATTGATTGATTGATCGATCGATTGATTGATTGATAGATATATGTCCTATAAAATACAAGTATGCGTATACTATTAAAAAAAATACACAAGTATGCGTATACTATTAAAACAAATACTAAATTCCACAGAAAAAAAAAGATGTTTAAAAATTAAAGAAGTTTAAAATTAGGCAAAATAATATGTGGTACATGTATTAAAGTTAAACGGGTGGCCTGTACAGATATGCAGCTTATCATTCCCAAAAATAGTATGATTTATGCTTTTCTGTATACATGTACGACACTGTAAATGAATAAAAAAAATGTTTAGGGTATTTATGTATTTGAACTTTTGACCCCTATCCCCGAGTTCTATGGTGACCCTGGAGCAAAGTATACTAATATTCCCAAAATCATTTACATTTTATTGAGAAAGAAAAGTAGATATTTTACCAGATGTACTTCTTTCCATAGTCCGTCCGTCCGTTACCGCATGAACGGAATTCAACCAAACTTAGGGTATGGCTTCATATGATGACGGCGTGCAAGAGCAACATTATTTTTGGCTCCGAGCCCATGGGGCCCTCAGGGGTGGGTGGGTGGGTGTGGGGTCAAAATGTCAAATACACAATAACACCGGGGTGGCGGGGTGGGGGGGATTTGGGTTGTTTTTTGTTGTTGTTTTGTTGTAATTATGTCTCAAATGAAACATTATGATGATGGCTCCGCACCCAGGGTCCCTCAGAGGGGTCAAAAGGTCAAATACACTAAACATTCTATTACACTGTCATTTTTCTATATTCTTGCACATAGCTTCGTGTATGTAATCGTCTATAAAAGATAAACACCATATCAGAATATTGTATTATTTCGAACCCGGACGTCTGCCCGTGGGCCTAGGGTGGTGGTGGTGGTGGTGGTGGTGAGGTGGGGTTGGGGGAATTTGGAGTATTATATTTGTTATGTATTTTTTTATAATTATGTCTCAAATGAAACATTATGATGATGGGATTACACTGTATACATGTTTCCTCCTGCGTCATCGGTGGGGCCTGGAGGAAGGGGAATCAAACAAATCAAACAGGCTAATAATTCAATTACGGTGTCACTTTTACGGCGGCGGCGGCGACATTGTAAATCAAACTATATCTCAACGACTGCTGCTCGAATTTTTTTGAAACTTTGCTTTGTTGGGTCAAGGGACATCACGTAATGCCAAAATTACAAAGGCCAATGTCATATTTTGCGTTATTTTCCCAAAACTTAACCTTGGTTAGGTTACTTAGCCTCAGTTACCTGTATGTGATTGCCTCATTTTCTTTGTTTGATGGTAATATGTATTGTTGGCATTGGTGGACATCACTGAACGACAAAAATTACCAAGGTCAAGGTCATATTTTGTTTATTTTCCCCAAACTTAACCTTGGTTAGGTAACTTAACCTCAGTTAACTTTATGTGATTGCCTAACTTTATGTCTTTGATACTTGGTCATATGTATGGTTGGCATTGGTGGACATCGCTGAAAGATAAAAAAAAAAAGGTCAAGGACATGTTTTGCGTTATTTACCCTAAACATCAGTTTGGTTAGGTAAGTTAACCTCAGTTAACTTTATATGATTGTCTCACTTTATGTCTTTGGTCATATGTATTGTTATACCCTAGGGTTAGGGTTAGGGTTAGTATACTGGTTTCACCCTGTCCGTCTGTCTGTCTGTAGACGCAACATTGTCCGCTCCATAACTCCTCTCCACCTTAAGAAAATCTCATAAAACTTCACAGGTGGACTGCCTGTGATGAGAGGATGACCCCTTTGATTTTGATTCAGTAGGTCACCATGACCGGATAATGAAACACCTTGTCCACTCAATAACTACTCTCGCCCTGAAGCAAATCTCATGAAACTTCATAGGTGAACTGCCTGTGGTGAGAGGATGACTCCTATTGATTTTGAGTTCAGTATGTCAAAGGTCAAGGGACCCGATAATGAAAAACCTTGTCCGCACCATAACTCCTCTCCCCCTGAGGCAAATCTCATGAAATTTCATAGGTAGACTGGTTGTGGTGCGAGGATGGCCCCTATTGATTTTGAGGTCAGTAGGTCAAAGTCAATGTCACCGGCATCCGATAATGAAAACCCTTGTCCGTTCCACAACTCCTCTCCCCTGAAGCAAATCTCATGAAACTTCATAGGTAAACTGCCTGTGGTGAGAGGACGACCACTTCTGATTTTGATTCAGTAGGTCAAAGGTCAGGGTCACCGCCATCCGATAATGAAAAACCTTGTCCGCTCCATAACTCCTCTTCCCCTTAAGCAAAGCTCATGTAACTTCATAGGCGAACTGCCTGTGATGAGAGGATGACTCGTATTTATTTTGAGTTCAGTAGGTCAAAGGTCAAGGTCACCGGCACCCGATAATGAAAAACCTTGTCCGCTTTATAACTCCTCTCTTCCTGAAGAAAATCTCATAACACTTCATAGGTGAACTGCCTGTGGTGAGAGAATGACCCCTATTAATTTTGAGGTCAGTAGATCAAAGATCAAGGTTATCGGGACCAGATAATGAACAAGAGGCCCAAGAGGGCCTGTGGACGCTCTACTGGCTCAAGATAAAGTTTATGTATAAGGGACCTCAAGTCTTTCAAAATCATTCAACCGGAACATGGTGATGATATACACAACTAGGCTTGGTACTGATCATCCCTGCAAAGTTTGGTTGATATCCAGGAGAACTAGTCTAGACAAAGTTAGTGTATTAAAACCTTTAAGGGATCATAACTTTGCCAAAATTCATTCAGCCAGGCAATGGCAGGTGCAACTAGGCTTAGTACTGATTATCCCCGCCAAGATTCACTAAAATCTGGCAAAGAGTTCAGAAGAGACTAATCTGGACAAAGCTTGCATATTAAAACGTTTAAAGGGCCATAACTCTGTCAGAAAAATATTTAAACCAAAATAAGGCGATGATATGCCCAACTAGGCTTGATACTGATTATCCTTGTCAAGTTCCGTCTATATCCAGCCAGGGGTTCAGGAGAACTAGCACGAAAAAAAATGGTGGTATCAAAATCCTTTAAAGGGCCATAACTCTGCCAAATATCTGTAAACCGGAACGCGACAATGACATGCACAACTAGGCTTAGTGCAGATCATCCCTGCGAAGTTTCATTGAAATCTGGCGAGATGTTCAGGAGAACTAGTAAGAACAAAGTTTGTGCATTAAAACCTTTGAAGAGCCATAACTCCGCGAAAAATCATTTAACCGGAATACGGCAATGATTTGCACAACTAGACATGGAATCGATCATCCCTAAAAAGTTTCGTTTAATCCAGCCAGGGGTTCAGGAGAACTAGCCAGAACAAAGTTTGTGTATTAAAACCTTTAAAGGGCTATAACTCCGCCAAAATCATTCAACTGGAACACGGTGACTATGTACAACTAGGCTTGGTACTGATCATCCCTGCAAAGTTTCAATGAAATCCAGCCAAATGAAGGCCCTGTCGTCTTAATGAGGCCAAGATTTAGCATATTTCAGAAAATCAAGAGCCATGACTCCGCTGTAAATGGTCCAATCTGGTTGGTTTTCAAACTTATCCGAGCTTTCATTGATATTAACAATGTTAATCTGGTAAAATTTCGTAAAGATCGGATGAAGTTGAAGGCCCTTTCGTCTTAACGAGGCAAAATATAGGATTTTTAACTAAATCTAGGGCCATAACTCCAATGTTACTGGTCCGATCTGGCTGGTTTTCAAACTTGTCCGAGCTGTCATTGATATTAACAATCTGGTAAAGTTTCGTAAAGATCGCATGAAAATCGAAAGCCCTATCATCATAACGAGGCAAAATATAGCATTTTTAACTAAATCAAAGGCCATAACTCTGCTTTTACTGGTCCCATCTGGTTGGTTTTCGAACTTGTCTGAGCTTTTATTGATATAAACAATATGGTAAAGTTTCGTAAAGATCGGATGAAAGATGAAGGCCCTATCGAATTAACAAGGCAACATATAGCATTTTAACTAAATCAAGGGCCGTAACTCCACTGGTACTGATCCGACCTGGCTGGTTTTCGAATTTGCCTGAGCTTTCATTGATATTAACAATCTTGTAAAGTTATGTAAGGTTCGGATGAAAAATGAAGGCCCTATAGTCTTAACTAGGCAAAATAAGGCATTTTTAACTAAATCAAGGGCCATAACTCCTCTGTTACTGGTCCGATCTAGCTGGTTTTCGAACCTGTCCGAGCTTTCATTGATATTAACAATCTGTGCAAGTTTGGTAAAGACCAAATAATAAATAAAGGTGCTAGTGTTCACAAAGCAGAAAATGGCATTTATTAGGAAAAAAAGGGCCATAACTCTGGTGTTACTGGCCCAATTAAGCTCGTTTTCGCAATTGTCCAAGCTTTCATTAGTATTAACAATCTGTGCAAGTTTGGTAAAGACAAAATAATAAATGAAGGTGCTAGAGTGTTCACAAGGCAGAAAATGGCATTTTTCAGAATTGAATTGAATTGGGGTTTTAAGGCGCACCAACACATGAAAAGGTTATATGGTGCCTAACAGGCATGAACATGCCAGGCTCATCTTCCATGTACATTGAGATAAAATATGGAAAATGGGCCTAGAACCTTCTCACCCTGAACTGCAGAGTTTCTGCAAATTCTGTCGTAGAAACTCCATTTACGCTGGAGCCACGTTGTTTTTCTGCCACTACTCTTTTGATGCGAGCGAGATCGCACCTGAAAGAATGCAGGGATCATGATGAAGACCTTTAATGAACATGAACAAAAAATGATAAAATGAACATGAATTTGGGGGGATTCTACCCCTCTGCCTACCCCTCCAAAGGGATCTGCAGTGGCCCTATTCTTTGCCCCGTGACCAAACAGGGGCCCCCGGAAAAAAACAAGTGCCATAACTCTGGTGTTACTGACCCAATTTAGGTGGTTTTTCAAACTTTTCCGAGCTTTCATTGATATTAACAATATGTGCCAGTTTGGTAAAGATCAAATAATAAATGAAGGTGCTAGAGTGTTCACAAGGCTTAATATGGCATTTTTCAGAAAAACAAGGGCCATAACTCCTGTATTACTGAACCAATTTAGCCAGTTTTCGAACTTATCCAAGCTTTCTTCAGTAATAACAATCTACGCAAGTTTGGTAAAGATCAAATAATAAATGAAGGTGCTAGAGTGTTCACAAGGCAGAAAGTGAGATTTTTCAGAAAAAACAAGGGCCATAACTCTGGTATTACTGAAAAATTTAGCTGTTTTTCGACCTTGTCCGAGCTTTCATTGATATTAACAATCTGTGCAAGTTTGGTAAAGATCAAATAATAAATGAAGGTGCTAGAGCGTTCACAAGGCAGAAAATAGCATCTTTAGAAAAATCAAGGGCCATAACTCCGGTGTTACTGATCCGATTTGGCTGGTTTTCGAACTTGTCCGAGCTTTCATTGATATTAACAATCTGTGCAAGTTTGGTAAAGATCAAATAATAAATGAAGGTGCTAGAGCGTTCACAAGGCAGAAAATAGCATCTTTAGAAAAATCAAGGGCCATAACTCCGGTGTTACTGATCCGATTTGGCTGGTTTTCGAACTTGTCCGACCTTTCATTGATATTAACAATCTGTGCAAGTTTGGTAAAGATCAAATAATAAATGAAGGTGCTAGAGTGTTCACAAGGTTTAATATGGCATTTTTCAGCAAAACGAGGGCCACAACGCCGGTGAAATTAATCCGATCTGGCTAGTTTTCGAACTTGTCCGAGCTTTTATTGATATAAAGACACTGGCAAAGTTTCGTAAAGATTCGATTAATAATGAAGGCCCTAGAGTGTTCACAAGGCAAAAGTAAACGGACGACGGACACCTCGCCATCCCATAAGCGCCAGTCAAGCTAAAAATCTTGTCCATAAATCCTCTCCCCCTCAAGGAAATCTCATGAATCCACCATTACCTGATCATGAAAATCCCATTCCACACAATCTTTACTCAAACAATAGGGTGGGGAATGGGCGGTACTGGTAGTGGGGGTATATTTGTCAGCCTTAAAAGGTGACAGCTCTAGTTGGCATTGGTAGACAAAGCTGGATGACAAAAAAGGTAACTTAACCTCAGTTAACTTTATGATTGCCTGCTTTTATGTCTTTGATACTTACAACTATTGTTGGCATTGGTGGACATCGCTGAACGACAAAAAATACCAATGCCAAGGTCATATTTGCATTATTTTCCCAAAACTACACCCTGCTGGTTAAATCACTTAACCTCAGGAGCTTAACTTCTTATGATTACCTCGCTTTTATTTGTTTGATACTTGGTCATATAAAGTGTTGTCTTTGGTGGATACCATTTAAGCATAATTAAATATTTCATATGCGGTTTGCCGCGGTGCGCGAGACACTCAGACCGAGGTCTTGTTTCATAGTTTTGCACATTAATTGGTATAATAGTATTCTATGAAAGAAATACACAGCCAGGGGCGTAGCTAGACCTTTTTGATGTGCAAGCCCGACTATTTCTAGTGTCCGGGCATGCTTCCCCGTAAAAAATTTAAAACGTAGGACGTCTGGTGTATTTTGCAGTATTTGCATTGATCCTATCCACCCCACCTCACCAACTACCACCACCCCGATAATCACAAGGAGCAGATATGCTATTTATTGAATTATAGGTTTTATATAAGAATAGTTAAGTACTGCTCCTTTTATATAATAGGCATTTGTAGCATGGTAACTGAAATTCCTTTTGTATTTGCACTGATGTAAATCATTTAACTGAAATTGTAGCATGATCACTGAAAATTCTCCTTGTAATAGCACAGGTGTAAATTGTTTAATTGAAAACACCGGTCAGAATAAATGGTCTACTCTAACTACCGGTTATTGGAAGTTAGAGTATGGCAAGCAGCAGAAATGGACATGCTACAAAACAAACAGCAAGCTGCATATGGTCTCATCTCGTTGATTGGTTTAAACAGCTCAATGTTTAAATCAACCAACTTCATGAGGTCATACTCTGTCTATTACATAATAATCTTATAATACTGATGTGTCCTAAAATTAATAGTAATACCAGACAATTTGGAGAGGAATTATATTTAAATAGATTAATACACGTCGTGAACATATAGGGCTTGGTAAGACTGCATTTTTATATTATTTCAATTATGTTCATGGCGAAGGCAACTTTTAACAAGAATCTGATTTGGTAATAAAATACATGGAAGGTAACAAATTATAAAGTTTGTGTATAATGTTCTTTTGTTTTTATTATTTATATTTACAGTGTATAAAAAATGTTGAATAAATAAAGAATGTTCTACATTTCTTCTATATGAACATACTGAAATTACAACCCAGAAATCTATAGATGATGCAAAGTTAAAACAATTTTTTTTTTTAAAAAAACACATATTTTTCGGGACGTGACAGGACGTGACGTGACAGGACGCGACGTTAAGGACGCCATTCCTATATAGCTCCCATTTTATGAAAGCGGGGGTATAATTACTTGTACAAAAGAGGCTGCCACCAAAGTACCAGCTGAGTGAGGCTACATCTGTTTATGATATTGTTATATGAAGATCATTATTTCTCAAAGTCTTTCTATCAATAATATTCTGAAATGTTCAGATAATCCATGCATCATGATTTTTATTAAAACATCACAAGGGTTTATTAAAACGCCATACATGTACCGCATCACCTCAAATCAGCTGGTTCGCATGTAATACAGAGTTAGTTTATATTGCACCAGAAACAAGTATTTGACAACAAAATTAGACTGATGCCTGAAAAAATGCTCGCACAATGCCCGGGCCATAGATGCTTTCACATATCCTAGACTCGAGCATCATGTGCTAGGATGCCAAATCAGTGCCTCTATCCACACATGATCTTCATGGTGCGAACTGAGCATCCTCTATCTCCGTCTCCGTTAGACTAAATGCCTCGTAGATATTGGCTGCCAGGGTTTTCGTCTGCTCCAGTAACAACAACTCCTGCAGAAAAATGAAAATGAGTATTTCATGTGCATTTTTTTTATCTTCTTGTATCACTATAAATATAACACTGGTGGGGCAATTAAGGAGCAATTAAGGAGCAAAATACACAACAGACGATAGCAAACAAGCGTCATTGCTTATACAAATCAACCTTGTTGACGCTGATGAAAGTGTTTAATATCATTTATGTAGATGGATACTGGAAAACAAGAGGAAAACCCTATGTGTTTGAGAGTAAGAGTTGGTAACAATTAATTCGTAGAATGTTGATATTATGTCTATAGAGTTTGGATTCTCAAAATATGTAAATTATATATATACCTCGTCGTCCGTAGGTTTAGAAATAATGTACATATGTTGAAAATTTGGCTGTTGTTGGTGAGATAGCTACTATAAAATTAAACAAAACAAATGTGAGAAAATATATACAAATAAAGGATGTACTGCACACACTTATTAATTGAATGGAACCCAAACAAAGAAATCATCATAAATTATATGCTATAAACTTTTAAGATCATTTCAACATATTAAAGAAAACTATTAACTGGTATTACTGCATTCCATTTTTTGTATACCTGAACTAATGGGTTTGGTGCGTCACTGCCCAGCTTGTACAGTAAACCACTGAGTAAGGGGATCAGCTTGGCTATGGGCACAGCAACTTCATGGAAACTGGAACAATAAGAACAACTGGTACATACTGGCTTAACCCTTAACCCGCTAAGCACGACTATAATATCCTTTGCATCCATTATAACGCGCAGGCTGATCAGGGTTTATAATGTTCGGCTGCTGATCAGTCATTTCCCCCAAAACACCCCTTTGTCACCTAAATGGAATAGTCTTAATTCAAAGAAAGAACAGTCCATTATATATATGTAGTGGGTTAAGGGTTAAATTACTTGCTAAATTATTAACGGCAAAAGGAAACATTATGCAAATAGTATCACAATAGCACACATCTTTTTTAAAATTGTCATATCCTCTGAGAAACACGATATGACGGGAAAAATCAAACAATGAGTTTTATTAAGTTTGGGTGAACTTAAAACTTTGTTGTGCAATGCAGGAACTGAATTGAAAGAATTTCAACATCGAGACGGGAAGGACTTGAGGCCAAAAATATGATGTATACTCTACCAAAAAACATTTGTTTTGGAGTTTAATGTAAATTTTCAGCATATTTTAGGGTATGTATGATAGTGGATTTTTATTGGTGGAGGCAGCCCACCCACTTTTTTTGGGCAGAACCAGTACTGTATACTTCCGATCATCCTTAAGAATCCTGAACTTTACCATGTTGCTGATACATGTAGACCTTGGTGTTTTACATCTTATTGATGATACATGTAGACCTGGGTGTTTTACATCTTATTCAATTTATAATGATCAACCGTATTCAGGGCTCAAATTTAGCGACAATTTGGACTGGCAACATTTCGCCAGTACCATTTTTTGTAACTGAATTGAATTGGGTTTTAAGGCGCACCAACACATGAAAAGGTTATATGGCGCCTAACAGGCATGAACATGCCAGGCTCATCCTCCATGTACATCAAGAAATATGGAAAATGGGCCTAGAACCTTCTCACCCTGAACTGCAGAGTTGCTGCAAATTCTATCGTAGAAACTCCACTTATGCTGGAGCCACGTTTATTGTCTTTTCTGCCACTGCTCTTTTGATGTGAGCGAGATGGCACCTGAAACAATGCAGGGATCATGCTGAAGGACCTTTAATGAACATGAACAGAAAGATGATAAATATGAACATGAATTTGGGGGGGATTCTACCCCTCTGCCTACCCCTCCAAAGGGATCTGCAGTGGCCCTATTCTTTGCCCCCGTGACCAAACAGGGGCACCCGGGAAACACACGGGTTTTATTAAATATAAAAAAGTTTCTTACAATTTCTAGTTGTGTGTGTAAGTACAAATATGTACCAAATAAGTAAAAGCACAAGATGATTCAATCATTAGCAAACATTCTAGATTGCATATGTGTCATACAAATACAAAGACATATCAGGAAAATTTAAAAATATTAAAACACCATGGATATGAAAGCATATGTTTAAAAAAAAAACCAGTTATGTAAGCACGTAAGTTATTTTGATACACTTGCACATTTTTGCCAGTACTTGAAAAGTTTACTGGCATTCTGAAAATGTCACTTGCATTTTGCCAGTATAAAGCCAGCTTTAATTTGCGTATTTCAAGTCTCATACACCAGTGACCATACTGAAGCAGGCAACCTCAAGATATGGGAGGAGGATAACATGCCTTCCAATCTGAAAGGGGAATGGTTCTAAATTGCATGTGATCTCTGCTCTGTGGAAAGAATTTTACTATCTATATAAAGAGCAGGACATAAAGCAAATACACATTTTTAAACATTCTTATCAGAGGAGTAGACCATAACACTTACTGTTCGTCTGTTGACTCAGTTTTCTGTACTTGCTTGTAAAAGTCTGCTAGGTAATCTATTAATTTTGCAAACCCTCTATTCAAACCCGTCTCCAACACAGCATGGAAATCATTGCTGGAAAATAGGATTAATGCATATAAGTTACGTAATTATCACATAACTTCTAAAGCGGGAGTGTAATAAAGACTTTATTATAATACACTAGTGTAATAAATATGCAAATGAAGGCCAAATCATCGTCCGATCTTTTCTGTTCAGCTCGGTGTGCATCCATATTGCCTTGTTGATTTTCATAACCCTTTAAAAACAGGATTGAAGAAAATGACGGTAGTTCCATTGTTTGGTTTTGTAAGGAGAAGACCGAGACAACATACGACATCATCATACGACAATGTTATATATAGACACGACAATGTTATATATAGGCAGCTACAATAATAAATGTTCATTGTGAGGCATTTTTGGAGATATGTGATAAATAGAATCTCACATTCGTGCCTTATTATTTACTAAAAAATAAATTCTTAAAATAAGATATGATGCTCGGCACAGCCTTACATCATATACCTTTAATCCCAACTTGTTTAATAAATTCAATATCCTCTATATCTTTATTATTATGAAAACAAACTTTCGGAAAGACTAAACAATCTGCATTTATTATACGCATCAGTCATATATTATTTAATACTCTCCAGTTACTGTTTGTTTGTCTGCATGTCAGACGTTTTAAGTCATTTTTAGCACATGTTAGGCCATATATGGCAGTCAATTATTTTGCGGTAGAGGCAGACCACCCCATTTTCCCAGTAGAACCAGTACTGTATACCTCCCGCAACCCATAAGAATAGTCTACAGCTACAACACATCACCAAATTCTTAAAATCAATCATCAGTAGAATATTTAAAGCTTCTTTTTTTTAAAATGTTAAGTTTTGAAACATTTTTAGAGTTTTAAAATGAATGGAAATTTAAAGAAAACCTGTTTACCTTTCTAATATATCTTGTGTTTCTTGTAACAATTGTGTATATAAATCATCATTTTCTGTTGATTCTAACTGTAAAAATGTTGAATATATTAATAATAATCTAAACAGATGTAACAATTTTGTATATAACTCATCATTTTCTATTGATTTCATTTTCTGTTGATTCTATCTGTAAACTTGTTTAATAAATTCAATAATGAATGAGTACTCATGTAAGATCCTCTATATATAACGCATCACTCATCATTTTCTGTTGATTTCATTTTCTGTTGATTCTATCTGTAAAAATGTTTAATATACTGTATATATACCAACGGTTCAGCCGTGAAGATCTGTAAAATTATGTATAACTAGAATGTCACCGCCTGCATGTCAAGCTCTATGGTGATGTAGTCTGGACTATGTTTTGATTTGACCAATACCAACATACTTAATATTTAATATAATTAATGTCATTGACAGTGAGGGACGCATGTTGTAACGGAGACTGGATGTGACCTGTATAGGTCACAGTGACCCGAATCTCCCACATGATGTTAGATGCACATAAGGAATATTCTGGTGGAATCCTGCAAGAAAGAAGCAAGATACGCATGTCAAAGTGGAGACCCGATGCGACTTATATTTCGTCAAAATTAGGTCACAGCGACACATAATTTTGCACATGATGTAAGATGCATATAAGGAACATTCTCGAATAGTTTGGTAAAAATCTTCTAGAAAGAAGCAAGATATGCATAGTCGTAACAAAGACCAGACGTGACCTATATTTCATCCGAAGTAGGTAACAGCGATCTGAAATTTTGCACAAGATGTAAGATTCATATAAGGAACATTCTGGTGGAGTTTGGTGAAAATCCTGCAAGAAAGAGCAAGACAAGCATAGTGATAGCAGAGACCAGATGTGACTTATAGTTCAAAAAGGTAACAGCAACCTGAAATTCTGTACATTTTAGATATGTATACGGTGCAGTTTGGTGAAAACCCTGCAAGAAAGAAGCAAACAAATACGCATAGATATAAGAATATCTTTTGCAGAAAGAATAGATTAAATTTGACTTTAACATGTACAAATTTGGGGGGGTGTGGGGGCCAAAATACCCTGTTTTAATACCGTGTCCTTTATACATGATGATGTAAAAATTGTTCTATGACAAGTAGAATTCACGTTTGTGCCTTTTGTTGATGTTACTGCGATATGTTGCAACAATACCTAATTTTCAGCAGGTAAATCTGGCATTTTACAGTTTTAAAATGGAGTCATTCGCCTATCAAATAAAATACATTACAGTTTAGCAGAATTGGAATTTCTGCATTGTATATGTTACATGTTCATAATGACACAACATTATCTGTAACTTCTCTCCATAAAAGTATAAGCTTAATTGTCGAGCGAAATATATGACGGAATGAGATCAAATTTACGAGGTTTCATTTTTCAATCTACGTCAATTTACATAAATGTTATGGATACCTACCTGGCTAGTATGGGACCAGTCTACTAAGTATTTACACAAAGGCATGGTCGGGATATGTTTGCCAGTACAATGACGGCCATTCTCCACCCTCTCTCGTACATGTGTCACAAGAGTCTCTAAGTTTTGTATGGTTAGACGCTCTTTCAACGATAAACTGAAATACATGAGATTTTTTTATATTTATAGTATCGTCATAACAGAGGAAAGTAGCAACAAGTAACTTATGTACACAGTATATGCACTGACTACTTGTGTACATGGTATATGCACTGACTACTAGTTTACACGGTATTGTCACAAAATGTCACGGGTAGAGTGTATTGGTCGCACATAGCTCTTGTAAGCACCTGTTAGTTACACCCTAATTCATTGTTTAGTTGAACCAAATTCACAATGTTCATGATATATTCAGGTAACACGGAAAACCGTGCACATTTTAAGTGGCCGCCAGAGGGCGTCCGGAAGGGCCGTTTAATAAATTTAGTTTTGTGCTAATGCATGTAAAAGTATGGGTCTATCTCCTTAAAAGGCAAAGTTGTGTAGGGGTCCTTTCGTGTAGATTCAATACTGCAGATTTAGCCACGTTTGTCTCGGACTGAACGGGGGAAATAATGAAATCCATTGTCTTCTAGTTTTGGCCGGGATTTCTCGATAGTTGCTTTGTTTGGAGCAGTAGTTGGACGGCGAAATTCACAGGCAATATGTGGTCAGTATTTATTTTATTAACTTTTATCGTACATTTGTATTCAGTGGGCGGCGCCATCTTGTTTGGCGAGGTTACGACATCCAGTTAGCTTTGATGTTTCTCAAACATTAACTTGAGGCTAGCATATGATTTTGAAGTTACTTTATCAGATGTAATTATTGTAACTGATCATTAATTGTAAAACAATATTAATTTGATAACGTTGTATAATAGGTACATTAGTTAACGTTGGCGTATAACTCAGTGATTGTAATACACGACTGAATTGATAACAGTGTATATTAGGTGCATTAGTTAACAATGAGATGAGTGACTAGTATAAATGTTCGACGCATATACATATTGTTGTATAATATTGGCATTAGTTGACATACATGTGTGCATGCATAACTCAGTGAGTGTAATATACGAGTGATTTGATAACGTTGTATATTACATGTATTAAGGGCATTGGTTAACAGCAACGTACATGGCTAATACATGGCGTTGTAGCATATGTATACATTGCTACTCATCATTAGTACAGCTTACATATATTTATTAAATAATGATTTGTTTGGGTAATGATAATTATGCAAGATAGTTATGTTTATCAACCGACATCTAAAAGGTATGTATAATTACAGCCTAAGCCATCCAGGATTGGATATAAGCCATCCAGGGTTGGATATAAGCCATCCAGGGTTGGATATAAGCCTTCCGGAGTGGAGCTAAGCTTCCACGCATAACGTTAAGAGCGGTGGAGACGGTCCCCGTACCTGCGCAACATGGCCAGGTTCTAGTAGCGACAACCCCCGGGACACGAGGTGGGCCCGTTATCAGTCCTCACTGGAGGAAAATCATCATACATATCGCGTCATCAACCCTTATAGAAGGCATGTGATGACAATCACTCATTGGATTCGCGCATCATCATCTTCATGAGCTCTCGCGCATCACAGTTATTGCGCTAGATCATAGATCAACATTGCTATAACTTTAACAACACTTTAGTGTCGTATATAATCAGTCGACACATTCAGTATTTGTTACAATACTAGGAACGTCTTAAACGTTCATGAGAACATTCTTTTCATATTTCATCTGTGTATTCGCTTGTTTTTTTAGATAACTGTATATATATTTATCATATTTTAAAAGTTGCATTAAACTTACGTACATGCATTCACCATCATTGATTCTTTCCTGAGTTAGCCCCAACCACTAGGGTCATCCTGCGACAGGTATATGCACTGACTACTTGTGTACACGGTATATGCACTGACTACTTGTGTACACAGTATATGCACTGACTACTTGTGTACACGGTATATGCACTGACTACTTGTTTACACGGTATATGCACTGACTACTTGTGTACACAATATATGCACTGACTACTTGTGTACATGGTATATGCACTGACTACTTGTGTACACAATATATGCACTGACTACTTGTGTACACGGTATATGCACGGACTACTTGTGTACACGGTATATGCACCGACTACTTGTGTACACAATATATGCACTGACTACTTGTGTACATGGTATATGCACTGACTACTTGTGTACACCCCTATATGCACTGACTACTTGTGTAAACAGTATATGCACAGACTACTTGTGTACACAGTATATGCACTGACTACTTGTGTACACAGTAATGCACAGACTACTTGTGTACACCCCTATATGCACTGACTTCTTGTGTACACAGTATATGCACTGACTACTTGTGTACACAGTAATATGCACTGACTACCTGTGTACACAGTAATATGCACAGACTACTTGTATACAAAGTATATGCACTGACTACCTGTGTATGCAGTATATGTACCGACCACTTGTGTAAACAGTTTACAGACTACTTGTGTACACAGTATACTTACAATAGTCATTTACGTTCGTAATGGTTATCTAAACATTTGGAAACAATATTATGCTTCATTACATTTCTATGGGTGAAAGATCGGGATTTCTCAGTGAAAGAATATTTATAATCGCTAAATATTAATGACTAACTAATAACACAAAAACAACTAATTGTGACGTTGTCATGACATCAATAAAGTGTTGCTGACATTGGCTTCATCCCCTGATAATGTTTAATAAAGCGAATAATTTTGGCTAAAAACATACATACGGAAAACCAATTTAATGTAATAAATAGATTATTTAACCATTGGGTTTGATTACAGGGAAATTCTTCACTCACTGGTAGGTGTGTTTTGTTTTATCACTCATTCGCATATGCTCGTTCGTGAAAAGAACGACCCGTCTACCATCTTGTGAAGGATTTTCCTATAATCGATCCCTGCAGTTAAATAATCTCTATTTATTTAAAAATAGTGTTCACAGTAGGCTCAGATTAATAAGAATACAAGATGTTAAGAGAAAATACCTGCTAGTTTCCTTCAACACGGCCTCTTGAACCTTTGCTACCAAATCTTTAATACCTGTATAACAATGAAATAAAACAGCATTTCATTTTAATCCTCATCACAGCATTTGCTCTCCGAGTAGTACTTACAATTTTCTTAATGACTATCTAAAAGACTATGACCCAAAGATTCTGCAAGTTCACTGAGAACCTATATATGGAACCAGTATATTGGATGCAGTTCTGTGTTTGAGAAATGCTAGTAATAAAAATGTGCTGTGCGATGGGATGGGACAAATATGTTATGCGACACGATGGGACGGGACAAAAATGTGTTATGCGACGCGACGGGAAGCCCACACAAAAATGTGTTATGCGACGAAGAAGAGCTGAATTGGTGTTCAACGTCTCATCACCACATAATTTAGATTCACTCTCGAAGTGCAGAAGAGGATGCAAGATCCTCCTACTATTGCTATCAAATAAATTCTACTGACTCTAACATGCTTGGCAGACAGACTCCAGTCCAGAATATGGAAATGCCTAATTAACGAATGCTCTGTTATCCAACATTTACCCTAAAAAATCCCTTTGAGTTTTGTTTTGTTTTAAAAATGTGTCCATGGGACACTGATGCCCCCACTGCAAACCATCTGCATGACCTTGACCTTTGAGGCACTGACATGATTTTTGCACAAGACACACCTCCTCATTGTGATGAACATTTGTGTAAAGTTAGACACAATTCCCTTCAGTAGTTTTGGACTAATGGCTGACACAAAAAAAACTACCAATGATCTCCAACTGTGACCTTGACCTTTGAGGCACTGACATGATTCTTGCGCGCGACACACCTTCTCAATGTCAAGAACATTTGTGTGAAGTCTGACGCAACTCCCTTTAGTAATTTCTAAGTAGTGGCCGAGACATGAATATTTTACTTTTGACCTCCAACTGTGACCTTGACCTTTAAGGCACTGACATGATTCTTGCATGAGACACACTTTCTCAATGTGATGAACATTTGTGTGGAGTTTGAGGCAACTCCTTCAGTAGTTTCTAAGTAATGGCTGAGACATGCTGTTTTTTAAAGATTTTTTACTTTTGACCTCCAACTGTGACCTTGACCATTGATGCACTGACATGATTATTGCAGGAGACACACCTTCTCAATGTGATGAACATTTGTGTGAAGTCTGAGGCAACTCCTGCAGTAGTTTCTGAGGAATGGCTGAGACACGATTTTGGACGCACGGACGGACAGTGCGATTACTATATGCCTCCCTTTGTGGGCATAAAAAGCAGACAGAATTAAGTGACCGACTACAGGGGATACAGCGTAATAGTACACATCATATATTGAAACTAGTTATTTGGCCCTTATAAGTCCCAAGGGATATACCTTTATCGAAGAACTCCCTTATAAGGCCCAAGTATCTCTCCTGTACCTCTGTAGGGCTGACTGGAATCACAGTATTACTTTTCTGAAATGACAAAGAAAGAAATTGAATATTTTATTAAATCAACTAGGGTTGTATTTATTCCTCAACTCGAAACATTTTACTATGTGGAAGGGAGGCAATCTAATTAACCTTTAAATCAAAACAACATGAGTCAATCTATTAATTTTGCCAGTTACCTTTATAGTCCCACTCAAGGGTAATTACATGTTCGACTTTGGGGCACTTCCAAATTTTCCTGCCCTCAAGACGAACACTGAAGTCCTGAGCCAACACTGAAAAACCTTTACCTGAAACAATCGCCCCAAACAATAGTAACAGACAAGCATGCTGATAGTCTGACCGACACCTAGGAACACACATATTGTCCATCACATTTTCTCCAATATTCACTGATATACTGGTCAGTTATGTCACCTGGAAACAAGCCAGTTGTCCGCCACATTAGTTTTCACCTAGGAACATGCATGTTGCCTGCCACATTTTCTTTCAGAATACTTTCCAACAATTTTCATCTAAATATCTTAAACATATATATATAAATAGCAGAACTATAATCTACATGACTTTTATTCCTATGCCATTGTTTATATTTCATTCCATTATTGTATGTAGACTTTCAGAATAATTAGCTGACAATGCCACTATGCTGCAACATGTTATCCACATACATATAACCACCAATAACGCTGCTTACAATGCCACTATGCTGCGACATGTTATCCACATACATATAACCACCAATAATGTTGCCTTCAATGCCACTATGCTGCGACATGTTATCCACATACATATAACCACCAATAATGTTGCCTTCAATGCCACTATGCTGCGACATGTTATCCACATACATATAACCACCAATAATGTTGCCTACAATGCCACTATGCTGCGACATGTTATCCACATACATATAACCACCAATAATGTTGCCTTCAATGCCACTATGCTGCGACATATTATCCACATACATATAACCACCAATAACGCTGCTTACAATGCCACTATGCTGCGACATGTTATCCACATACATATAACCACCAATAATGTTGCCTACAATGCCACTATGCTGCGACATGTTATCCACATACATATAACCACCAATAATTTTGCCTACAATGCCACTATGCTGCGACATGTTATCCACATACATATAACCACCAATAACGCTGCTTACAATGCCACTATGCTGCGACATGTTATCCACATACATATAACCACCAATAATGCCACTATGCTGCGACATGTTATCCACATACATATAACCACCAATAATTTTGCCTACAATGCCACTATGCTGCGACATGTTATCCACATACATATAACCACCAATAACGCTGCTTACAATGCCACTATGCTGCGACATGTTATCCACATACATATAACCACCAATAATGTTGCCTACAATGCCACTATGCTGCGACATGTTATCCACATACATATAACCACCAATAATGTTGCTTACAATGCCACTATTCTACGACATAATAATATTGCTTACAATGCCACTATGCTGCGACATGTTATCCACATACATATATCCACCAATAATGTTGAGCTGAACACGCAGCATTATACACATCATAGTACAGGAATACACAACCGAGATCACACGGGTAAAACCTGAAATTAAAAAATATAAAAAAAATACATATCGCAGTACATCCTGGATCCATAAACAACTCATATCTCAGAGAACAATAACTCTTCTCACAGGAAAAGTATTAATATCCTGGTGGACGGAAATTATAGAGTTTACGTGCTGGTATCAGTGGCAACTGTGCTGAAAAATACACCCTCTTATCTCTACTGTGCTGTGATTGGCTAAAAGCACTGGGAGTAAATTTGAATTTTGTAGCAGACAACAAAATATATTTTTAGGATGTAGCAGTTTTAAGTAATGAATTGATTCCATATTTCACAGAACATATCTTAATACATTCAAGAACAAGTGTGCCAAATTCCAATTAAATCAGATAGGGATATCACAATTTTCTTTTTTTCTCTTCATCTCAATGCCTATAGATAGTGCAGATAATAACAACACAGTAGATCAGGGCAGGACACTTTGTTTCTGAGTTACTCGTCCTACGTAATATTTGAATGGTCAAATCGATAAATTGTTAAAGAATTTATCTGAATTTCTACTGTTCTGCATCAATGAGCACTTGTCATGGCGAGCAGACAAGTGGAATTTTTGTGCCCTGGCCATTTTCACGACATTAAACATCTGACAGTGATTTTGCATTTGGTAACTTAGATATGGAACGAGTTTCAATTAATATACAACACTGCATAAAACATGAGATAGTTACACAAATTATGCAATACTTTCTTATAATTCAATACAACTCTGCAGTAGTGATATTAACAATAAATAGTTTAAGCATTACTTTCGTATTAATAGAAAAACTTAATAAATAGAGGATATTTGTTTGTTTTGAGTGAATATAGGATTTATTTTCGTCGAGCAGTGAGAAAACTTATACTTTCACGAGTGCTTTAGCACGAGTGAAAATATTTCAGTTTTGTCACTTCGAGATGAATATAAAACCTATATTCACGACAAATCAACAAATATTCTATTTATTATATACACAACCTGGAAAAGTATTCAGAAAAAGTATAATGCACCAAAACAATGACGTCAATAACGTCGTCAACGTCAACAGTTGCACAACAACATTTTGAGTGTAACTGGGATTTAATAGTATGGACTAAATCATCAACTGAATACTTTCTTGTCACAGACCTTCAGAGAGGGTTTTTGGCCTTACCACATTAGGGTACACCAGACTTACTGAGCAGTTTAAGATCCTCCCATAACTGTATTTTATTGGCAGGACTGAAAAAATAAGAACATATTCAGAAATGAAAATTAAACCTCAATACAGGCCACGAGATAGCACAGACAAAATAACACTTAAAATTATTTATGTATTAATAACTTTGCAATGCAGAATAATAATATAATGCAATTAATAATGGATAAATTCAACATGAATTGGAATAAGGGGGAATTTCAACAAATATATAAATTATATAAAATAAAGAAGAAATATGGTAGTTTTTTTATTTATATATCAAGTCGCAGTCTTTCATTTAATACTAAATTTACATCAAGAACATGTTTGATGGACATGTTATGGGTGGTCAACTAAGAAACAACATTTTAAAGTAAAAAAAAAAAAACATACATATATATGCATATTTTTTTTTTGAGGAAAACTTTTTCTCAAAAAAAGGGAAACAAATTATACTATTTCGAGGGGGGAATGGGACCGAATTTCACTGAATATTTTGGGTAAAGAAAACACTGCATAAGCAGTCTGAGCTACTGAAATCCAAATATTGCACTTTTAAAACCTTTTTTTGTTTTAATGAGCCTTTATGAATATGCTTATATATAAAACCTATAATTGTTTTCTTAATGTTAAAGCCCAATGATTGCGCTTATAAAACCTGTTGTTTTCTTACGACTTCATAATTTATTAATTCTAGTACGTACTTCGTTTTGAGCATCGCTGTCATTTCTTCAGTATTCAGGAGAACAACCAGTCGTTCCCGAAGTGTTGGAAGCATTGATAAAACTGCAAAAGAAACAAAATACTATTAGACAATCGTTATTACATCCCCACACATAATATCAATTCTAATACTCCAGTACTATTAAGTCAAGTTTAAAATCTACAATTTGCCACTGTAACATGGGATGTGCACCGATTGGTTGATGTTGATGTGGTACGATCACGGAATGCGATAATCATTTATAGAAGAGAATGAAAGATTTCACTGTCATGCACTATTCACAACTTTTACATCCGGGCATTAGTTACAAATTTCCGGGATGTTGAGATATTTGTATTTGAAAATATAGGTTTTACTTAGACTTTATCCTCAGTCTCTATATGAAAAATCAAAATATATGACAATAATGATTTAGAAGTAATGTAAATACATTGGTGTATCAAATAAGACAGCACCAGAAGAAGATACATAGCTATACACAAACAATAAAGCTTTTGATGTACCTAGTTATCACAACAAATTATTTTATAAAGGGCTAAAGTTGGTTGAGTATCAAGGATAAAAACCGAGTGTACCCATAACCAGAATGTGGAGGTACCGGTGTTTAATTTTATTCATCACTGATTGGTCAAATTATTTTGATGATGTCATGCGAAAGTTACGATTTTTTTGATTTTTTTAAGGATATTAAAAGTCTACGTTCAATTGTTAAAAATAATTGTATTCACCTTTCAGGCCAATTAAATTATTGTTTTCTGAAAACATTAAATACAACGTACTTCGCCATAAATTCTTATATAAAATGAGTTTAACTATAATTACCTGTCATGTTACATGTTCTCTGATTGTTGTCAAAGTGGTGCTGCCTCCTGAAACACAACAAATAAACTCCTTCACATCTGGTAAAAATAAAATGAATGCATTAAAAATCGCCGATAAATATTGATAACCAAATTCCCGCATACACACAATAGCTTAGATAAATCAAAAGCACCCAGTCGTATTCAAATTAGATGCTTATTGAAGTTTGAGGTACAGAATAACAATCAAGTGACTCCAGCAATCACTAGTAGATGCTTGCAAGGATGTTGTTTTGGCCTTTCTGTCGACACAAATTAATGCCACTTAAAAAAAGACAGACAGCAATGTTGAAACAGAATGTATACGACAGTGGAAAAGGAAATACCAGGGCTCGATTATTTAGCACTTGCAACTCGCATTTTGCAAGTTTATGATTTGAAAATGCGAGTTGAAATTGCAACAGA
>JAWPHD010022358.1:0-25333 GCA_037043455.1 Cyrtodaria siliqua
GAAGTTTATGTTCGCTCAATTATTTGCTTAATAAAGTATACATATGAACTAACATATTGTCTTTATAAGTATGTCTTCCACCACAAAGTGGTAGGTGAGACAGATTATATTTGGCCTTTCCGTTCGTCCGTCACAAATCTTGACTGCGCTACTTGTTGGATTTTGACGAAACTTTGTACGAAGCATCAGTATGTGCATATCAAATATTGAAGGTCAAGGGCTCTGTGACCCAATAATGATTATGAAAAACCTTGTCTGCACTGTCCACTTCCCCAGAAGCAAAATTCATGGTTTGAGTGCATTTGGTGAGAGAATGATAATTTTTTTGATTTTGAGGTCATTAGGTCAAAGGTCATTGTCACCGTCACATGATAATGTAAAATATTGTAAACTTAAGTCCACTTTCCCTAAAGCAAATCTCATGAATGATTTTGAGGTTAATAGGTCAAAGGTCAACATCACCCTGATATATTCAAACGTCATGGTTTGACTGCCTTTGGTAAGAGTATGATCCCTATTAATATTGAGGTCAATAAATCTGAGGTCAACGCCACAGTGATTGATCATGAAAAATCGTGTTCGCAATCAAACTCTTTATTACTTTCTGAAGCTAATTTCATAAAACTTCATACTTCCACTGCCTTTGGTGAAATGATAATCCCTGTTTATTTTGAAGTCAGTACTTGAAAGGTCCGTTACCATGAACGGAAAAAGAAAAGTATTGCCCACACAGTTTTTCCTCTTACCTAAAGCAAATTTCATGAAACTTCATTGTTGGACAGTGGAAAGAGGATGATCGTTTGATTTTTAGGTAAAAGGTCAAGTCCACTATCCAAGGATAAGCATTTGTTACAACACACATGTTATAATATTAATGGTATAATATATGAATATTTTCTTGCACAATGTTGAATCCGGTAAAACAAGTGGTTTTGTTCACCGATATTGTCGCCTCTGAACCAAACCACTTCTTTTTAATTTACAGGATTCAACAGTGTTTAAGACATATTCCGATCATCCATTTTTTTTTAAATCAGAAATTAAAAAATATATATATTAAAACAAACAAAACATGCTATTTGATTAAAACAGACGTATTCAAATTTTCAAAGTAGCAATATTCGCAGAATATAGTACATTTCAATTGCTGAAAACAAACATGTATTTTTTTTTCAGGAAAAAATAATTCCATGAATATAGTATTTATCATGATTATATGTGTTCAGGGAAATGTTTAATATGTCTGTTTTTAAATACTACAGATCGTAACGCACCGCACATGTATATTCAGTATTTACTTTCAATATAGTAGTGAGTATGATTGCGTTCTGGGACCATATAAATATAAAAGAATAATATATATAAATATATATATATAACTATATATGCCCTATAAATAAAAACGACCCGCACTTTTGGGTTTCACGCGTACAGTGTTTCACAACACCACACATCTGGCAATTGCTCCATTGACACAATGTCATGTCCACATGTTTATGTTATGAAATCTTCGAGTCTACACATAATCATGTTTGTTACTGACAGTAGCATGTCTGTTACTCGTCAGTCATTTATTTACTTGGTTAAAGGGACACATGCCAATCTTGCTTTCTTTAAAACTCGAGTCGCCCCCTCAGTTTTAAACGAACAGTTAAAAGAATATAATTCTTTCTGCCTGTTAAACTAATATTAGTTTATCGCTTTTTCTGATTTCGAAAATTAACTCTGCAACGTATGATGCCGCCATCATGATTTCATTTTCCGATATACAGTTGCAACATTGTTAAAATACATTGGCCACTCTGACATAAACCCAAAGCATGTATAGATAAAAAATTAGTGTAAACTATATGGACACATACATTTTAAATATATGTGTTTACATAACGAAATTATTTAATTGTTTTTGTAGCCGGTCGTCTTTCCTTAATGGATATGAATGTTGCCGTCTTTGGGTCGGACTGTCCTGTTACTTAATTAGTACTTGTCTCCGTTTATTGAAATTCTACATATATACAGAGGAGAGATGTATCTATATGATTTCGTTTTTATTCTCGCTTCTAAAATGATGAAATCGAATTTGATTACAACTGCGCATTCGCAGCTATATACAACTTAATCAATACGGTATGGAGGGTGGTGGGGGGTGGGATGAGGGGCGGGGTTGCAGGGATACTACCGTAATGATGTCCTTGAAAAAAACTGTGAACATTCTACTCTAATAATTTATTAAATACAGAACAATGTTGAAATCAATATATCTCTTAAAAAGGATTTCACAATTTCATGGTTTTATATCCCGTGTGTAAATTAACTTCGAAAGGCGATTGTTCATATTTTAGCGAACACGGTGTACTTTGTTAATTTTGGGAGAAAAAAAAGTACTTTTTTCTGATTGACTTTAAATTTTGGTTTTTAATAGTCGACATGTCAATGAACACTTTCATGAAAAAAAATTCGTTCTCGCTGTTAAAACTTCATTTTTTTGCATTTTTTTCGGATTCAGAAAATTAACACTGCAACATATATTTTCACCATCCTCATTTCCTTTCCCGACGTAAAACCAGCTATTTCAGTATAGGAACACTAGAGTTATGTGTCATTGAATTACTGAAATATGCCATTTTCAGCCCTATGAATATTTTAGCGCCTTCATTTTGTATTCGATCTTTCCCAAACTTTCTCAAACTTGGCCAAATTGTTGATATCAATGAAAGATCTAACGAACCAGCCAGATCGAACCAATAACACCGGATTTATGGCCCTTTTTCAATATTTGGTAATTTCCACTGTAACCCCAAGGTGAATTTCTTCCCGCCCCGCCCCACCCCCATAAGAAACCTGGGTTCCTTTTTCTTTAATTGGGAGCTTAGGGGCCCTTGTTTGATCAGTTTTACATAGAGTTATAGGGAAGAACTTCAAAAATCTTCTTCTCTTCTCCTCTACCAAGTTTGTTCAAATGGTGAACCTGGGGTTAAATATGGCCCCGCCTCAGGGTAGCCAGTAGAGCGATATAGGCCCTCTTGGGCCTTCTGTTTTGTTGTTGTTTTTTAATTATATGTGTACGGGAAGAAAACGTATCCAAAATGATCATGCCTCATAAATATGCTTTTTTTTTCAGAATGCTCAGCAATGCTTCCCACAACCCCCGAAGGTACTTTCGCAATATATCAGGCTACAGTGAGGACTTTTGGGAGTATCGCCATAGTAACATGCGGTTTTGACGGTTTAGATGCTAGCGCCGACGAATGCGACCGATATATCACGTGTTTAGCAGACGGCTCGTGGTCTATACCACCTTCAGTCTTGTGTGATGTTTAGTACGTAAAACGCAACACTACCATAACTACACATAAATACAGAGGAAAATACGACCCTCGTAATGATATGGGTGTGGCACCAGTGAGACAATTTCATAAGTGTGATAAAAGAAAAATCTTTACATACAAACGATTGGGCATTTATTTTAATGACGAAAATATTAGTCTATACATATCTGATATCATGTGTTATTGTGTAAACTGAACGTATTAAACTACTGTTTTACGGCTCATTAACGCTTTGCTATTTACAGTCTCCAGGTGGGAATGTTTTTTGTTTGAATGATGTTTTACGTCATTTCAGCACATTTTAGGCTATTTATGACGGTCTATTTTTACAAGTGGATGCAGACCACCAACTTTTACCTCGATACAACCAGTATTAGTGTATTCTCCCCACTCCCCATGTATTTGTGTGTGATGGGGTGGGTGGTGGTATGTGTGGGACTTGGTGTTAGACGTCGCTTTTGCAAACTAATGTAAATGTTGCAATAAAATATGTTTAAACCCAAACGTCGCTTTTAACAATCTTTCAGTTCTATCATATCGCACCCCCACCCCCCCCCCCACAAACCCCATCACCACGACACACACTTTCCACCCCTCCCCCCATCCCCCAACCCCATCACCACGACACACACTTTCCACCCCTCCCCCCCCCCCCGCCAACACCATCACCACGACACACACTTTCCACGCGTCCGTATGAATCGACCATTTCTCACAGCGGAGATGTATGCACATGTATTTATGTGTGATGGGGGTGAGTGGTGGTATATGCGGGACTTAAAATACAAAAATAAAAAGTATCCACTTTGTTTTCCTGCAAAATCGGAGACAGTAAGAAAGAACAAACAATTGTAGCATGATTTTCTTTTAATAACATCTTTGTTTGATATTCACACACAATTTCATCGAAATGTACCGAATAATAGGTGTGACCACGAAATTCACAAAACTTAACAAATGTAAAGGTAAGACAATAGCACCGATTCAACAGTCTAAGTCGACTCAAATACACAGAAAAATATTCAAAACCTCGCTAATATCTCATGTGTCCAGCCTTACACTGAATACACGCAATATCGCGACGTTGCATGCTTCTGACGTAATGACTGACGAATTAAGGAGGTATTGTGTTCCATTCGCGGACAAGTGCTGCTGCAAGGTCCTAAACATTTTGGATAGGGTCATTCTGACGTTTACGACTCCCAAATTTGCTCGATACTTCGTCAGTCGTTACGTCAGAAGCCTGCGACTTCGCATTTTTTAGTGTATTCGGTGTAACGGTGGACACATGAGATATAAGCGGGGTTTTGACAATAATTCTGTGTATTTGAATGGGCTTAGCTGCTGGATCGTTATATTAACGGATGCTTGGTGTAAATATCAGATGAAAAATGAAGTATTTAATAAAGCAATACAAGTTATATTTATAGCATGATCTTTCGAGTATACGCGATTTATACTGCTTCTCGAGAGTCGCAGGCCCGAGAGTGCAGTATATATCGCATATACTCGAAAAAGCATGCTATAAATGTTTTGTACCAGAGCCATTATCCATCTACGCAAGAAGTTTTAGGGCGTTGGAGTTTTCAGTAAAATTAACAGCTCGATCCAATCAAGAAATAGCATTATCACGCGACATGAGCATGACCCATGTTTTGATTATTGCAGCCAATCGCCTTTGTATATTGGGCAAATGCAATGTCAAGGAGTGCTGTTTTGGTAATGGTGCAGTCGTTTTGATTGTCTGGTTGTGTTGTAAATTACAACTGCGCGCGTAATACTTTTCTCGTATGCGATTTATACTGCACTCTCGGGCCTGCGGTCCTCGAGAATCAGTATAAATCGCATATACTCGAAAACTTATGCTATAAAGATTACTTAAAATATCAAGGGTCATAACTGGCGTTACTAATCCGATCTAGTTGGTTTTCGAACATGTCCGAACTTGCAGAGATATCAACAACCTATCGTGGTATATCACATAAAGAACGAAGACCATATCGTCCCAACAAGGCAAAATTTAACAGACAACGGACAACTCGCCATCCATAATACTAGAATGACAACAATGCTGCACTATGATCAAGTCTTAATTAGAAAAAGAGAAAGATACTTGAAATTTGTAGGTATTTATTAGAATAATGAATCACATATATGAATCATAATATATACTAGTTCGTAAGCATACGCTTAGGCTAACTAACATTATCATATTTTTGTAGCATGATTGGTAATAAGCCAACTCGCTGAAACCAGACTCTATCTATTACATAATACTCAAAGAGAAAATACATTAATGGGTCATGCATATGTTAATCGGTTTAAAACGCAGTTAGTGCAATAATGGTACAAGCATTGTGTTATAAGTAATATATAGAGTCTGGTCTCAGCGAGTTGGCTTAGTTAAACACCAAGATGGTCGTAGCTCGTCGAGGTGTTTAAATAACCAACGAGCTGAGACAGACTCTATCTCTTTTGTAGCATGGTGTACTTCGTAACACTGTAACGTCATAGTATCTGGTAGTTGTAGCATGGTCGGTGACATTTTGTTTGATGATTGCAGAGCATTAAATCGTTTAATTTAGGGTAACTAAAGGGCGTGGCTATACCGTACTACAACTACCGGATATTGGAATTTAGAGTACGGTCACGATGACTTCACAGTTTTACTAAGTACACCATGCTACAAAAAAGATAGAGTCTGTCTCAGCGTGTTGGTTATTTAAACTAAATTAAACGATTTAATGTTCTGCATTCATCAAAGGAATGTCAGCGACCATGCTACAAATGCATATACAAAGCTAAATTGAACTGGTGGTTAAGTTGATACAAATGACTCTTTGAAATGTCAAAGTCCCAGTCCAAGAAAACACGTGAAGGAAAGGAAATTATATATATTTATTGGGATTCATGCAAGTTTGACTCTGTGAATGTTAAAACGGTGATTTTGGTATTTCTTAGACCTCTCCCCACTGAAAATACTGAATAGTACTGAACAGTTTTGACGGGCAAATGTAGCCGAAATATAATTTTGCACGTTATTCCACATTGGGCACACATATTTTGTACTGCAGTGGAAAACTGTGTCCTCCAGTGGATGATTGTGTCCTCCAGTGGATGATTGTGTCCCTTTCTGTGGATTACTGATCGGAGCATGTGTGACAGATATATGTCGTTTATTGTGCCTTCCGAAATTACTCCTTTCCTTTGTTTTTCGGATAGTTCAAGCTTTTCACAAAGCACGACGTAATGCAATGGTGTGTGGATGGGGAGTGGTGGTGGTGGGGGAGGGGGGGAATGAACGTAAAACACTAGTATATTAATGCATAAACAAGCATATAAATCACATATAAAGGAAAGGCACTTTATTGGGGAGTGGTGGATGAGAGGTGGCGTTACATACTTATTACTAGTATAAACTTAGTATTGTAAACAATAGCCGTATTGTTTACCTTAGGTATTGTGCAACTTATCCCATTACAATAGGAGTAAATGGAACTAACAATAATCATTTGGTATTAAACCTTTGACTACTGACGCACATGCAAACGACATATACGGATATATTTAAATGCAATATGCCGTACACACTTGTGGCAATACGCCGTACACATATTCAGTGACAGCAAGCAATATTCCGTACTTCGGCCTTTTAAAATAAAAGTGATTCTGAAGAATTTAGTCAAACAAAACACCAAACAACTGGTAAAATGTTATATTTTGGCAGCAAATATCGCTGTGTGTACAAAATAGAGATGTATATGTCGTGATGTAACAGAACTTGCAATTAAAGGACTATTCAGCGTCAAAAATTAATGTACCACCGTCATGTTTGATTCACTCTGGACATTAACCAAGACTATATTTTCTAGTAATTAGCAAGTTTACGAATAGATAAAATACGTGAAAAAGTCTTACTGTACCTTTTCAGTTGTAGCAATGACGTGTATTCGTTAAAAATTGATTTTCTCTCGTTGACATTCATCTTCCTGATTTTGTATATTTTTTACCGATTCAGTGGTAGCAATATCCGGTGTACGATTACACACGGTGATAGCTAGACTTGTAAGTGAGGAAGTGTCGATTCTTGCGGATGACGGGAGGTGTACATTATTGGGTTTACCCAGGAGAGGTGGGTGGTCTGCCTCCACCACAAAAACATCGACTGTCATATATAACCTTACATGTGTTGAGAATGACGAAAAACACCAAACAAACTAACAAAAGAATATCTTGCATACCATTGACATGGACATGTCAAATTGCATATGTAGAATGTTAACCTATTGTCAGTGGAGTGCGTGGTCCAGTGGTAGAAAGTCGGGCTTCAGGCTCAGCGATGACAACACTTTTACTATATTTTCAAGATTTTGTTAAACAAATCACACCAATAGAAAGACTATGTTTTCACAAAAGGTATGCAGCTTAAATCATCAAAATCTAACCATAAATATAAAAAGTTATAACTATTTAAACACCAGCTTTCAATAAACTTTATCTGACACATTTTGTGTATCAATTCAGCCAGAAGCATTCCGTGTTCCACTGGTTCCCGCGTAAAAATCGGGAAACAGCTTGTACAATTCTGCCTGAAGAGGCCCAAAAGGTAGCTTGTTTGCACAGCCTGGCGCACAAACGCGCTCCACTCTAGGACTTTGAAATTGATTTCATAACTTAAAAGAAGGCCTAATAGAGGTACATGAACCTTCGTTGACTTTCCTTCGCTTTTACATCATTGTTTTTACATATGTTGAAAATTGCTATTTTTCAATGAGCTGAAATACCCCCCTCGGATACCCCAAATCACACATCTAATTATAGATTCATATTACATCAGTTTTAACCTTGACACTCATGCCCATAACATGGAAAACTGTCTTCTAATTGGTCTAAAATAAAATATGCAAGTAGGCCACCATGCTACAGTGAAACAAAACTTGGTGAATTCACAGTGATCGACCAAATTGGAGTTTGATATTTGGCTTCTTAAGTGAACTGACAATTCTATTCTTGGTAGATGTTACAAAAATGATGTTTAACCTTTATAGTTTGATTACTTAAAAAAAAAAAAAATGCGCATAATGTATTGTCATCTCTAGTTCAACTTGAAGTTCAGCTCGAGAGGCCGTGGCCATGTCCTTTCTCATTGCGCAAGATAATTAATCCACATTACTTAGTACTGGTTCTACCCAGGAAGCCATGGAGAGTGATTAAATATAAGTTGCCAGAACTTGCTTAGCAATCGATGTAAAAGAAATATGTTTACATCAAACCTGTCATATTCTTTACACCGGTTTGCAACGTCCTCTAGTTTTCACCTATAAAAGCTTTACCTCATTTATGTTTTCTTCGAAACATGTTTCATTTATATCGTGATTTTTGATATTTCTGAAAAAGTGCAGTGTCAAAATGTAATACATTGATAATTTAAAAACGAAGGAGATAAAATATCAGACCTGTTGTTTGAGGCACTTGTTTCAGCCAAAGGTATTTTCGACTTTTAAGATAAAATTAATCTACTACCTAAATAAGTTGTATATCAGTGAAACATCAGTGACATTTTTAGTGGTAAATAAAAATACCTTACTTTTCGAAATAAAAAGTTCATATGCGAAATTGTTTTTGATAGGTCATTTTCAATGCAAAATTCTGCTGCATGAAACATTTGAAAATTTTTTTTTTTTAGAATTTTTATCCAAAAATGATTTTAAATTGTTGGATATTAGTAAAAAAAGACACCATGAACTATTTATAGCAACATATGAAGTATTACTGAAGTTATTTGACATTTCTGAAAAGCCCCTTTAAAAAATCATTTTTGTTGTAAAATATTTATTTTTCAACCGATTTTCAAAAGTAATGTAGTTTTATTTACCACTAAAAATTCCAGTTCTAACAATATATAACAGATGTACGTATTATTTATATTGCTCGAGTTACTGCAGAAAAACCTTTGGCCTAAACAAGCGCCCCAAACAATAAGTCGAGAATGATGATGGTGTTAGAAGGCAGGGGCGGATCCAGGATTTCAGCTTAGGGGGGGGCGTAAGATTTTGGTAAATTTTCGGGTCCGTTTGTAGCCTCATAAAACGGTTGCGGTAGTGCATTGATAGGGTAAAAAAGTCCGTTTAAAAATAAAAGGAATTATCAATGTGTTAATTAAACCACTCATTAGCCATTATGCGTCGAGCGAGCGAAGCGAGCGAAAAAAATTGTTATACTGAGGGCGTGCATCGAAATTGTTTGATATTTTATCTACAGTAACATGGACATACATGTATGAATAAAAAAAGTCCGTTTTCAAATAAAAGGATTTAACAATGTGTTAATTAAACCACTCATTAGCCATTATGCGTCGAGCGAGCGAAGCGAGCGAAAAAAATTGTTATACTGAGGGCGTGCATCGAAATTGTTTGATATTTTATCTACAGTAACATGGACATACATGTATGAATAACAAAAAAAGTCCGTTTTCAAATAAAAGGATTTAACAATGTGTTAATTAAACCACTCATTAGTCATTATGCGTAGAGCGAGCGAAGCGAGCGAGAAAATATTTTATACTGAGGGCGTGCATCGAAATTGTTTGATATTTTATCTACAGTAACATGAACATACATGTATGAATAAAAAAGTCCGTTTTAAAATAAAAGGTTTTTAACAATTTGTTAATTAAACCACTCATTAGCCATACTGCGTCAAGCGAGCGAAGCGATCGAAAAAAAAAAATACTGAGGACGTGCATCGAAATTGTTTGATATTTTATCTACAGTAACATGGACATGTATGAATAAAAAAAGTCCGTTTTCAAATAAAAGGATTTAACAATGTGTTAATTAAACCACTCATTAGTCATTATGCGTAGAGCGAGCGAAGCGAGCGAGAATTTTTTTAATACTGAGGACGTGCATCGAAATTGTTTGATATTATATCTACAGTAACATGGACATACATGTATGATCCGGAATTTTTAGGGGGGGCGCGCGCCGGGTGCGCCCCCCCCTGGATCCGCTAGTGGAAGGGGTGTGATTTACGGGAGTATGTGCACAGGCTTTCATTACGATAGCAGAGAAAGAAGAAGGAAATAGAGAAGAAGAGATAGCGTTATAGTATTTTATATGTAACATTGGTTTGACCTAACTATACCCTACAGACTTGAAAATGTTTCATCAGTTATCCAAATGCTTAGATTTATTGAAAGTCTGCACACAAATCAAGTGACCGAAAAGAAGCGAATCGCTTACCATTATTTTATCAATTGTAATACTAGTAGCTTGAAACAACAGTTAAAACAACAGGTTAAATTCTTCCACCAGTGGAAGCTGGAAAGTCGCCATATGACAATAGCTTTAAAATCCAATTCAATTCAATTCAAATTTCTCAGGGCGAGAGTTGTACCTACCAATGTGTTCAAGCCCGTTGTATGGGCGAAGCTGTTTGGAAGGAAGCTCGACACATACGGTGAAATTAAATACATTTTAAAATGTATTGCCTAATTACTGACCCAAACATTCACCTGTATCACCCACACATGCATTATTTTATCACCTGTATCACCACTACTGTTTACTATGTAATGGCATACATACAGTATTGTAATAACTATCACCTGTGTCCCCTATACATACATTCGTTTATCACCTGTATCACCCACACATACAATATGTTATCACCTGTGTCGCCTATACATACATTAGATTATCACCTGTATCGCCCACGCATACATTATTTTGTCACCTGTATCACCGACACATACATTATTTCATCACCAAAATAGCCGCTACTGTTTACTATTTAATGGCATACACACTGTGTAATTATTATTTCATAACCTTTTACAACTAGGACCTATATTCCAATGACACTCTGGTTTTCAAAATGTAGGGGTCTACAACGTACAATATTTACGTACATGTACATCTATACCCTTTAGACATTGCATTCGCGTATTTTTTCGCTTTGGCGAGTGTGGTGGCGACTAGCGTGTGCGTCGCCGAATGATTCTGACACGGTGGGTGTAGTATGTGTTGCTACAGGTGCCAGTCTTCCGATTTATCCGATAATTATAAGTATACACAAACGAAGAACCCGACAATACATGGTGAAAACCAATCCCTCCTATTGTGTATATATTTGGGTAATCGCAAAAGCGGACAAAAAGGAAGCGTTCCTTATTATCCCAATTTCACCTCTCGACTTCAATAAATTAGGTTTCAAGATTGAAGATCAGCATTATTTTGATAGGGTTTTACCCATAGGTGCTTCTAGTTCCAGCAACCAAAAAAACACACCGAAAGCGGTTTGCCCTGTGTCTCTACAATTTTGCTTTTTATTGCCTCTCTGTACAACATGTCTTTTACAACATAAACTACTTGAGGTCATTTATCTGCAATTGCTTTCATGCTCAGACTAGCAAACAAACCAGACTCTACACAGAATTTCTTAGTTCAAGAATGATAATGGATTGCAAAAAAGGATCAAGATCAGTAGATTCAAGATTACCTATCCTCCTACCTGACCTTCGCAATGTACATACATTTTCTACGTTTATGACTGCATTATGTACCATGCTATTTTCCTTATCGCTTTCCATAGAATTCCCTCATCTCATTAACAAATTGACTATAAGAGCCGTACACTTGCATTAACAATCGGAAATCCAACTGGGGTCCTTTTCACCACTAATAAGAGAAACTGACAAATTAGGGGGCATGGTGTGTGCTGAAGGAACATGCGGTATGTTCCTCTCATATACATCGTGTGCATACTTACTCTTTACTTGTCCTTTTAAGAATTGTAAGCAGCATTAATGTTGTTGCTACTATTGTACCTATGCGAGGAAGAATGGAGGGAACATGGGGCATGTCCTTCTTAGATATGTCCTTTTTGTTCTTCTTAGATATGTCCTTTTTGTTCTTCTTAGATATGTCCTTTTTCATTTTTTTATTTACAATTGAACTGACACATTACTGGAATTGGTGTGTGCGGGGAACATGGGGTGTGTTTCTCTCATATACATCACGTATATAATATTTTACTTGTCTCTTTCTCGTATACATCATGTACATACTTAATTTTGTTGTTTGTTTTTCGTTGTTTTTAAGAGTTTCAGGCAACATTGAACTAGTGGCTACTTGCTGATATATTATATAGCATTGTAAATATGCGAGGACTACTAGCGGAATATGTTTTAATTTCAATAAGATGATGTTCCGCCATACTATTTTATATGTTTATGGATAATTATTTTGCTTTCAAACTGTGACAATGTTGATGTTAAACTCTCTAAATTGTAAAGCAACAAACTTTTAGAGGTGGTTCCATATAACGTTGTAAGCACTGCTTGTTTTTGTCAATTGTGCATATCACATTCAAGTATCACTATTGCGTTTACGACAATTTAATCACTGCGATTAATAGTTTTGCTTGCTCCTTTCAACTTTGTCCAATTATATTGTACACACATCCGGATGGGCAGTTACTACCGGTTTGGGGTAGTTTGTGTGTTTAGAATCAGTTTGGAATGGAAATGCTAAAGAACGTCAGTGGGGTAGAAGATGCCTCTCTAGTTTGGGCTTAGATTATTCCTACCTACCGTCCTACGCAAAATAAACACACAAAAACAAACATGCTAGGTGGAGCAGCCGGCTCGCAGATTTCCTGACTTTTTGAAGTTTTCCCTGTTAATCACGATTTTACTCCCAAAGGATTGTGGTATGTTTATGATGAGTAATTGCCTGAACATGTATAATTTGAGACAATTTACTGCCTCTCCGTTCCCATAGGAATGGATTGTTACTTATTACGGAGGCATTATTCTCTTTTTCTTCACTGCATCTGGGTTATTGTTTAATGTAGTTGTTAATTACTTGCATTTGTAGAACTTACGAGTTTATATCTTGTTAAGTTATGACATATCGATAATTTTAGCAATTTCTTGGGTTTAAGCGGTCACATGTTGACCCTCTATTATTCTATAGTGTGTCAGTAGATTTTCATAGAGGGTCACTAAAGCAATACGGATTACAATTCCGATTCCATGTTTAAATTATTTTCAAATAGTTCTTTAAAGCATTAGTAACAAACATAAGAAGTAAATTAATAATGTTTGTAATCTGTACCGGTCGTGACGTCAACGTCATGACTTCAAATTGCGCGAACGTTTCAATGAAGTTGACGTTCCATTAAAATGGGTTAAATTTCGGTGTTTGCCTTGAAAAGGGTACTCGATGCAATAAATCAGTTATTGGGTTTGTCACTGAAGCCCTACAGAAATAGGCCTCGCCCCCTATACATCTTACTGACCCCACATATTTCTGTAGGGGGTCAGTAACAAACCCAATAACTAATATTGTATTTGCTCTGGCGTCTGCCAAATCACTGAGTTCTTGCTTTGCGACCTTCTAGGCTTCTAGACTCTCGGCCTATTATATTCATATATATATGACCATCTTTCTATTATACTTATATTGCCTAATAAAGCTGCCTAGTTTTTTTAGAGGACATAACTAGCCTTCAAGTTTCTCAAATAACCTTAATTCGTTTTGTGGAATAATATATTTAATACTAATTCAAGACATGAACACTGTGACGGGCTTCATTTGTATAATCATGTGCGGGTATAAAACAATTAAAATATTAGAAAACTTGACAAGTATGTCATGCCATAATTTGATTTCCCAATAACCAGTCAACTAGCTACTAATACAAAAAATAAAATATTTTGATAAAAGATACAACAGCTATAGACAATAATTCATGAAATATTAATGTTGTGTCTCTGGTAAAATTATTCTTGTTAGGCATTTTACAGATCTTCCAGTTTTAAGCGCACTGACGTGGACGTTGTTGAACGTGAAAGAGTGTGGTACGTACGTGGGTCATTGTGTTTTTGTTGTTGTTCAATTGGTGCCTTACCCAGTTGTTGTTGTTGGGTTAGGGTACACATATACATGTTTATCTTTTAATACATAATATCCGATTAATTCATATAAACTGATTATTCAAGGACAAACATTTCAAAAATAGAAGGTTTAAAGCTAGCAATTAAATACAGATATAAAAATCGAACAGGAAAAGCAGATTCAAGAACGACAGTCAACCACAATCAGACACAGAAGCAAAGAACGAATTTAAAGATAAATACAAGGCCAAATAAGACATCACAAACACAACAGGGTTTTTGCTTTTGACGTCACTAGTTAAAAGGAGGGACGAGTTCAATACTATAAATAAATAACAGCTTTGTTACAACTGTTTATTTCTGGCTCTGTATTGCTTGAAGATTGTATACCGGTTGACATGATACATTTATTGAAAAGAAAATAACTGTAATATCGTAAAATGCTACTACCTTTTTTTTAGTGTGATATCCTCGTATTCTGCAAATAAGAAACAGATATATATATCTATAATACATATAAACATATATTGGATAATTCGTTAAAGCTACATAACATTTACCTAAACTGGTACTTGCTCATGAAATGTATGATGTAAATAAATAACAGCGCGGTACCCGCATTTCACAAGATAAAATAACCTATGAGGTATTCTAAGGCATGCTTTGCGTTATGTGAATGTATTCCAATATTTAAGAGTACGGACATTTTTGAGCTGGACGTAGTGATTCAGTATGCAGGTTGAAATAAAGTACATGTATGTGAATGTATTTCAGTCAAGAAGAATGTTTTTGTTTTGACGGGAGGCATGTAAGAGTATTACTTTATTCAAAAGGTAAGTTAATATTATGACGTGTGATACATGTATGTAAAACTATTCCTGTATTAATGAGGAAATGAGGTTAGCGTAATGGGGTTTATGTTATGACGTAGTTGTTGGTGTAAGCTACTTGTATTACAATAAAAATGTATTGTTTATTTAATTAAAAATTAATATTTGATATTTTATGTTTATTTAATAATTCACCAAACTTAAGTCATTATGAAATTATGTAAATATAGAATCGATGTAGAGTATAGATACGTATCCCACGAGCGTGACCGTGTTCTAGTTACCGATAACCTATATATCCAACATAATAGCCAATGTCCAATATGTAAACAATAATGTATGCATTGCAACAGGTGTATCAGGTGTCAGGTGGAACAGGTATCAGATGAAGTAAAAGAGTGCAAATAGGGCATGTTTTATCCCAGAACCCATCTGCTTGACACGTGGTAGACGCACCACCTATGTTCTCATATCCGGCGTCACATTCGTATAAAGCGACACTAAACAGCTGTGTCCCATCATACAGGTTCACTGTGCCATGTTCCGGGTCGGCTAGAGGTCCACAGCCTGTATGGCAATACAAACAGAAAGTAATACTACGCCCATCTCGATTTTTAAATCAACCAACTCGATGAGAACATACTCTATTTGCTTTGTAGCATGTCCATTTCAGCTGTCTACCATACTCTGGTAACTGGTAGTTAGAGTACAGCATTTATCCTGGCTGGTGTTATTATCAGTTAAACGAATTACTCCTGTGCAAATACAAAGGAATTTCAGTGAACGTGCTACAAATCGCAAAACAGATGAAGTTTCTATCACGGCTCTCATGTAAATAAACTATGTATGGATCAATCGGCTAATAATTGACATTGCAAACTGGTTCTAAGGCGCCGCCATTCTATAATGACGTAACCGATATGGATCCTTCTAGATACATTTGAGACCAATCTCCACGCAGAGTTATCGTTCCTTGCACTGACATATATCTCTGCTAACTACTAAATTACACGACTTTGGTAAAACCTGTTGAATTGGAATATGTTTGCCTGAAACTTATTTATTTCTTGTGTAACCATAATTTTCAGAATATCTGCAAAGATTTGAAATAATGCATGATCAATTTAGTTTTAATCGGGACTATTTTACTACAAAAATAATAAGTACTCAGGTCTCCTCAATCAAAACGCACATGTAAACATTTTAAACCGAAGTTCGATAGCAGAAAATTACTAAATTACTAAAATAAATTAACTTATAGAGTGTTTTTTTTTTAAATATTGAATACAGGTCTATATTTTATCTTTGCGGATCATGCAAAAGGATTTATTATAAACATCGTCATAACTTTTTTTGAATAACCACGTGACCTAACCGTTCCCCCTACTTTCTTTGACGTTGACAGAGTCAGAAATGACTCTGGTAGAGATTGATTTGAGACATGCTTGGAAGATGTGATCGAGATGCTGCGAATAAACAACAAAACAATAATAAAAAAAAAACACGGTGTGAGTGGGTGGTGGGGTGCGTATTTATAAAACAAATATTAAGGCAATAATATATGAGTTCCCAAAACATATTTAACAAAATTATATTGATCGTCTAACATTGTACTAAAATAACCTGAAACACCATTCAAACATTCAAACATAGTTCACTGCAGAAGAAGTAAACATTTATTGTCACACTCACCTTTTGGTAGACACCAATAATTTGGCATTGACCAGCTACCGCTTTCAAGGCACTCAATAACAACGGCCAGATCAACCGCGTATCCCGGGTCACACTCGAGGTACGCCTTGGCGCCAACGCGCTGTGGGCCTGCCACTACTTTGAAACGTCCGTGAGCTTCTTCCAGCGGTAGGTGAAAGTCTAAGGCGTAAATATATTTCTATTACAAAGTACAGGTAAGGTAGATAAATACCCGCAAACAATATAAAACCTAAGACTACAAACATTTTTACAATAACTATCTTATAAAATACATATAAAGTACATATAATTCTAAAGGAGTTGTATGAAATGTAAACATTACATCACAAGACATATATTTATGTATTTTAAAAGGTATTTTTCAAAGCAATAACTATATTTCCTGCCAGATAAAAATTTACAATCATAACTCTGAATTTACCTATAAGAGTGCATGTAGGCCATGTTTCATCCCAGAACCCATCTGCTTGACACGTGGTAGAAGCACCACCTATGTTCTCATATCCGGCGTCACATTCGTATAAAGCGACACTATACAGCTGTGTCCCATTAGACAGGTTCACTGTGCCATGTTCTGGGTCGGCAATACAAACAGAAAGTAATACTATGCCCATCTCGACTTTTAAATCCACCAACTCGATGAGAACATACTCTATTTTTTTTTGTAGCATGTCCATTTCAGCTGTCCGCCATACTCTAACTTCCAATAATGGTAGTTAGAGTACAGTATTTTGACAGGTGTTATTTTCCATCAAACGATTTACACCTGTTCAAATACAAAGGGAATGTCAGTGGACATTCTACAATAACGAAATAATCAATATACAGTGTATTTATACTTTATAATAATGACACATGCAAGTAATCTGAATCTCCATTTTTTTCAGAAATACTACTACTATTATTATTTTCAAATTTCAGGCTCAGAGTGGTTGGGGTGGTTTATTTCGGACCCCGTCTCTCCATTAAATCCGCTCTTTGTTTAAATAAACAAGGGATTAATGTTAAAATTATGAAGTTCTTCACAAGTTCTAAGAGAAGGAAAATAATAAAATAACAACATTCACGTGTGTACGACCTTCATTACCAGGAATCAACATTCTTATTTTATAGGACTTGGTATGGTTTGCCAAACTCGTCCGAAATGTTCAACTTATGGCATTTAGTCATTCCTGTATATCACACACATAATAGTAAGACTTCTTGATTGTATGCATTTTGGTCAAACTTGGACTTAAACATATTAACTTGTTTAAGTCATTATTCTATGGAAGCAACGTATTTAACGCAATGCATTTACCAGTTTTCGTCTATATGCATTAGCTTTTCACAAGATCCCGACCTCATGCACAACATTTTAAGGTTAGCCTATATATATATATATATATAATTTGAACGTATGTTAACGTATAAACAAACCTTTGGCCTTGCACGTTGGGCTTTCATCGGACCATTGTCCAGGGGCCAAACAAGTCCTTGATTTAGCACCCAAAAGTTCGAAGCGTGGATCACAGGAGAAGAAGGCGGTGAGCGTGTATCGAGTATCGCCAGCATATTCCACTTTTCCATTAAGAGGTACTGCCAGCGGCTTACAAGCTTTAAACATACACAAATGGTATTAGTTTAAACTTATTTATTTTACATCGATTGTAACGAAAGCTCTATGAACTTATTTGAATCACTCTCGATGTCTTCCTGGGTAGAACCAGTACTAAGCAATGCAGATAAAGTGTCTTGCTCAGGGACACAACGCATGTGGCAATGGCGGGAATCGAACCCACGACTTTTGGATCATATGTCCAACGCTCTACCACTAGACCACAGCGCTCCACTGGTATGGTATTAAACGAGTTGCGTGCTATTGGTCGGCCATCTTTAAAACAAAAAAAGAAGGAAACATAGGATTCAATATGGATGGGATATTGTCAAACGAAACGTTCAACCAAATGCATATTTCAGGCATGAGCAATGTCAATCGTATATAACATGACAGTAATTCAACGCTATTTATTACAAAGAATACTGATATGGTAGAAATTGTGCGCTTTATATTCGAAAAGTTTGGTACAATATTACTCAAAATTGTTTTGTTTTTTTATGTGATAAATGGTCTATTCTATGGACCAATTTATTTCCCATAAAAATAGAAGACCTTTGAGTAAAACTGTACCAAACTTTTCGAATATAAAGCGCACAATTTCTGCCATATAAGTATTCTTTCTAATAGTAGGTTCAACTCAATAGTATTGAATTACTGTCTTGTACTCTATGGTTGACATTGCTCGTGCGTAAAATAGAGAAACGTCTTGACCGTTTGAGCAGAAAATAAATTAAAACTGGAAAAACATGTCAGTAATATTTGTTTTTATTATAGTACTTTTGACCACCCACATTTAGTTTCTCGATATAATGATGAAGTTTCTCTCTTTGTTTAGGTAATAATTTATTGTCTTTCTACCATTCTGTATAAATTGGATATGAGGTACATCTGCATCAGCCAATCAGAAACGATACCAGAATCTCGGTAAAATAGCTGTCGCGTCAAAACAAAAAAAAAGAGCAAGCGTTGCAGATGATCAGGACTATACTTTGAGTGGCAACAGTTGGTCGTCTTTTTTAAATGGAAAATATTTATAATCGCATTGAACACCTCAAGATCACGTGACAATTGACCGCTGCAAACAATATCAATGTCGGAAACCTAATGTTTTAAATGCTTCTGCAAAGGGTTGACCGTTTCAACTTTAGTAATAAAATACATTATACCTATTTTTGTTCACAGATGTGAATACATACAGCTATAATTGCAGACACTTGTAATCTTAAAGGTCAGTGGCTATACCTGTTTGTAGTATTATCAACTAAGAAATTTAAATCTTAAACATTTGTAGGGTCATTTCCTGATAGTTCGGCCATTTCCTGATAGTCCCAGAAATATCCGTTATGGAATTGTATATACAAAGAATCATTTTTAGCACGACGTAGATATACATTTTACTGCATGTCAGACTTCACAGGAAAATGTCACAGGGGTAATCTGAATTAAATATACTCGGTAAAAAAAGTTTTGGACCAGGGATATAAAGTCATATAAAAATAAAACAGAATTCAAGTATCTTTTTTTAGTAACCAAGGTCTACCCTACGTGGTTAATTTGGTACCAGAAACACTAAATTCCAAACAAGATTTGATTTTAAAAAAATATCGCGAACACACAAAGGGTCTGTAAAAAATGTTGCAAAGTCCATAAAAAGTAACAGTTACGGACACATACGAGTAACCAATAAAAAGATTATTATTTTTTCGCAAACTTTCATTGTAAACGATAATTACTGTTGATCTACTGTGAATTATCAACTGAGATAAAAAGGGTTATGGTCGAATGTCAAGGTTCAGCGATCATTGTACAGGTTCGAACACTGCCATGGTCCAAAACTTGTTTTACAGAGTATAGTTGCACAACTATTGCAGATAATTGACCAATACAGAAGAACCTGGACCTGGGGATTAATTTACCTGTTCAAAATCTTACTCGAGTTTTCTACCGATATTGCAATGTATAAACTGTTAGAATCTGTCGTTGTTTTGATTTGGATTTAAATAAACGTAAACATTTATGAAATAAAACCTGGACCTAGAACTTTACTGCAAATGCATACATACTCGGGACACATTGACTTAACACAGAAGAAGGTAGCCCCTCTCCCTTTCGGGAGATCTACTATGGGATTTTCTCTAACCGCAGACAACCAGATTAAATATAATATTAAAAAGGGTTGCGAACACGGTTAGAGAAGGTCCGGATTTATTTTTAGTATTTCTGACCTTTTTTGTTGGCGTTTCTCTGACCCTTAGAGTCACGAACTCCTTTTAAAAGATTATGACAGAGAAGGCTTAGTCTAGATCATTTGCGACGCTTGCTTGTTTTCAAGACAAACGTCCAGACAAGACCTCCTGCAAAAGTTTGGGTTTTGCGGATACACTGGTAAGGTTTCTGATTGGCTGAAGACAGGAACACCTGCTATCCAAGATATACAGAAAGGCAGAAAGACAATACATGTATATATAAACAAAGAGGAAAACTTCGTCATTATATCTAAGAACTAAATCCGGATGGTAATAAACAAGAGGCCCAAGAGAGCCTGTGTACCCTCTACTGGCTAAAGATAAAGAGTATGTATAAGGGGCCATAACTCTGTCAAAAATCCGTCAACTGGAACATGACAATGAGCTACGCAACTAGGCTTGGTACTGATCATCCCTGCCAAGATTCGTTGAAATCCGGCAAAAGGTCCAGGCGAACTAGTCTGTACAATGTTAGCGTATTAGAACCTTTAAGGGGTCATAACTCTGCCAAATATCATTCAACCGGAATACGGCGATGACATACACAACTAGTCTCGATACTAATCATCACTGTCAAGTTTCGTTGATATCCGGCAGGGGTTCACGAGAACTAGCCCAGAAAGTATAGTTGTGTATCGAAAAATATTTAAAGTGCCGTAACTCCGTCAAAATTTCGTCGATCAGAACATAACGATGATATGCAAAACTGGGCTTGGTACTGATCTTCCCTGCAAAGTTTCGTCGAAATCTGGCCGGAGGTTCAGGAAAACTAGTCAGGACAAAGTTTGTGTATTAAAACCTTTATAGGGCCACAACTCCGCCACAATATTCAACCGGGACACGGTGACGATATGTACAACTAGGTTTGGTACTGATCATCCCTGCGCAGTTTCATTTAAATCCGGCCAAATGAAGGCCCTTTTGTCCTAACGAGGCAAAATACGACATATTGTAACTAAATCAAGGGCCATAACTCCGCTTTTACTAATCCGATTTGGTTTGTTTTCAAACTTGCCCACGATTTTATTAATAGTAACAATCTGATAAAGTTTAATAAAAATCGGATGAAACATGAAGGCCCTATCGCCTTAATGAGGCAAAAGATAGCATTTGCAACTAAATCAAGGGCCATACCTCTGCTGTTACTGGTCCGATCTGGCTGGTTTTCAAACTTTTCGGAGCTTAACAATATATTAAGAAATACGAAAATATCGGACAGGGAAAGCAGCGTTCAAGGACGACAGTCAACCACAAAACACAAAAACAAACACGCAAACAGACAAACGAGAAGGCGAAAGTAATAAAAAATACAAACGACATCACAAACACAAAAAAGGTTGACAATAGGGCCACCGCCTTGGAACGGTCAGTGGCAACAAAGGCCACTGGGTGTTTAAACCTGTTCTAGGGTGCACCAAACCTCACACTTACCCTACTGTCATCCATTAAAACAGGAAATTGTAATTAAAGAAATTCCCGCCATAATCTAATCTCTTACCAACAAGGCAGCATCAATAGGCAATATAAGTAAAACGCAAATATGCTCGTGTAAATATAATACAAAAAAACAATAGCATAGAAAGCCACAATGAAGGTACTCAATGACTTGGCAGAAGCCAGAGCAACAAGAGAATAAACCATTAAGGGCACGACAGGAAAGATCATAAAGTTTGGTAATGATCGCATGAAATTGAAGACCCTATCTTCTTAATGAGGTAACAGTTAACAGACGACGGACGACGGACAACTCGCCATGGCATAAGGGCCAGCAGAGCTAAATTCCAGTCAGCGGCGTAGCGTGACCAAAATTTCAATTACTCACGGGGGTAGGTGCGGGTTGTCTCCCTCCCGACATTTTTAAAAAATAAACGCTCGTACGGGACTTCTGTTGCATTTTAGGGTCAGGACGGAAGATTTAAATCCTGTCGAAAATACCATTATTCCTTAAAATTTCATTCTCCTTAGAACTGATAATTATGGTATAATGATTTTTATTGCGTTTTTCGAGTTTTTATTTTTTGAGCCTTCGTTTGAAAAGTTTACTCACGTGAGTAAATGAGTATGGCATGCTACGCGCCTGCCAGTTTCAAATGTGTTTCTGCACAACTTGTTAAGACGTTTACAAGTATTTACAAGCAAGCATCGAAGATGATCCAGACTAGAGAAGGCTCAAAACTACACGTTACTACGCAGTTAGTATTGATCATCGTCGACGCTTGTTTGTCTTGAAAACAAGCAAGCGTCGCAGATGATCTAGAATACTACACAGACTGCATCATCAGTACATCTTCTTCAAATGAACCCAACGGAGAGGTCAGCTGCGCAGCTTTATTTGTTATAGCACACGAGTTGTTGGTAGTTTGAAAGGAAGTATAGAATCAGTTGATAATACAATGATACAAAGCATACGTAGGAGACGGCTGAGGATGACCAAAGAAACACATTTAGGTTAAATCGAGAAAACCCGGACAATCCCGTCATTTTTTGGGATCATTTGAAGAAGTAAACGAGGTGTCGTGAATGATTTAGTTTGTTTTGGTTTGTTAACAAACATGTACTAGTTAACATCAAACATAAATAAACAGTTGAATGTGAATATGTCTATATAACCAAATTAAAAGTTTAAAATATATACAAACGGCATTCTAATTCGTCGTCTAAATTCGGACAGTCACCAAATCCGTCGCAAAGCCTAGAACGTTCTATTCTCTTGAAAGTTCTGCTGGTACTTTTAGTTTTGCTGCACAGATACTGTCCATTGCATGTATCTGAAAGAAAATCGCTGATCGCTTAGCAAAGTCAACCATTGCGAGAGAGACGCTACCGAGGCAGGACTTAGATTTTTCTTGCTTTTGTATGAAAATTAGTTGTAATACACGTTAGGGTTACAGATAGGGTTAGAGGCAGAGCTGAGCACTTTAATACTTTCTATATTACAAAAGTTAATGCAAGAAATGTACATAGGTCGCATCCGGATGATTCAGAGCAAAATCGTTTGATTCCGAAGGTGTCCTAATGTACCGGATGCGGACCATAAACGAGACTTCAACAGCAAATCGTGTCTTAGACTGCTACACAACCGTTAATTTAATTGTTTGAGTTTGTAAAACGGGACATGCGCAGTGAAGCAGTCTAATCGGGTCTTTATTAATGCCAATTCACTAGTTTTTATCACACTTAGAGCAATAAACAATAGCAGGTTAGTTTGCTATAAATGTATTATGTTTTCTTTGCTGTTGTATTTTTATATCATGTAAATATATTTATACTTATTCATTTTCAGCGTTGTATAAATACCTTAAAGCTACAGAGTCTTTATTTTAACTGGTAATAACTCATGTATATGAATGAGTCACGTGTGAAGTAGTTTCAAATCGTAATTACTAGAGAACCCACAAACTCATCAAGCGCTAAATAACAAGTCGAGATATGGTTGTTTTGAGGCGGAATATTAGTTTAATATTGATAACATATAGTATTACACCAGGCAATATTAATGTACACGTCCGACAAGATGGACTATATATTTATGGATTCATCTTGAGGTGGGTTCAAATGTGTTAAGTTATTTTGCCTCGTAATAAATCGTAGTTTCTATACCATTTTCTCAAGAAGCGATATAGCTCAGTGGACAGAGCACCTGACTTAAAATCAGAAGGTCGTGTGTTTGAGACCCGAAAGAGGCTCATTTTTTCTTCTGTAAGTCATAATGATGTTACCTGTGTACAGGTTCGATGTGCGCCGGTCGTTGTATATACAATACATTATGTCCTGCGTTATATTTGCTAGTTTAAATACCCGATTTCGACATGAGCTGGTGAACATTAATTAACAAATAAAGGCAAACCTACAAAGAAGACATCGATTTATGTAAAGACTCTGTAGCTTTAATCAATATTCTGTTTTTCAAAATATCTTGTTTTGCATTATGCATATTGCAAGCAAGGGAAAATAACAGATTTTGAAGAAAAAACAAATGAAGTATGTCAATTAGTGATCTTTGGAAATAATGACTTATATAATAAAAAACAAAAAAAACACAAATTAGTTATTGCATCATACATATTAGTTATAGAATGTCCAACGAGGTGTTACGAGAATATATCATGCAATATATTGAGGCGTAAGTCGAGACATTTTCATGGTATATGCGTGTAACACCAAGCGACTGTTTTATCGCTAGCCACCCCCCTAGTATGATATCTGGTATAACGGCACACTGTTTGAAAAGAGTGCCGTTATGCGAGATATCAGTACACTTTCGTTTTCCTGTATTGAATATATCATACGACTTTGGACAATAGAAAGTACTCTCAGGCATGCGATAAACACATATATGGAGTGTCTTAACAGTGCTATTTTATGAATTTATTTAACTCGCTGGCAAAAAGTATAGGATGAGACGTCCGGTCGAACTTTATATGACTTTCTTTTCAAAGATTCTACTAAATTCAATCATAAATGGGCACGAGTGTTAGATCTATTTAGGACATCCGTGGTCGAGTGGTTAACGACGTTGTGTTGTAAACCTTTTCGCCTCTCAACCCATTTTTCCTGGCTAGAACCGTCACTGTTTATCTCTCACCATCCGTAAGAATCGACACTTTCTCACTTACACTTGAGCCGTCATTGGGATTCGAACCCGCAGCGGTGAGAGGCGAGAAAGGTTACAACGCAACGTCGTGAACACCTTGGACACGGAGACAGTGTTG
>JAWPHD010022359.1:0-25332 GCA_037043455.1 Cyrtodaria siliqua
ACATTTCCAGTTGTTGTTTGTTTCTGTGCGTGTTGTGGGTTGAATGTGGTCCTTGTATGCTACATTTCCCTATTGTTGTTTGTTGTTTCTGTGCGTGTTTTTGGTTGTATGTGGTCCCTTTGTATTCTCTACAGTTTCCTGTTGTTGTTTGATTCTGTGCGTGTAAGTGTTTGAATGTGGTCCTTGTAAGGCTACATTTCTTGTTGTTGTTTGTTTCTGTGCGTGTTGTGGTTGAATGTGGTCCATTATGCTACATTTCCTGTTGTTGTTTGTTTCTGTGCGTGTTGTGGTTGAATGTGGTCCTTGTATGCCCCCATTTCCTCTTGTTGTTTGTTTCTGTGCTTGTTTGTGGTTGAATGTGGTCCTTGTATGCTACAGTTGCAGTTGTTGTTTGTTTCTGTGCGTGTTTGTGGTTGAATGTGGTCCTTGTATGCTACATTTCCTCTTGTTGTTTGTTTTCTGTGCGTGTTTGTGGTTGAATGTGGTCCTTGTATGCTACATTTCCTATTGTTGTTTGTTTCTGGGGCGTGTTTGTGGTTGAATTGTGGTCCTTGTATGCTACATTTCCTGTTGTTGTTTGTTTCTGTGCGTGTTGTGGTTGAATGTGGTCCTTTATGCTACATTTCCTGTTGTTGTTTGTTTCTGTGCGAGTTGTGGTTTAAATGTGGTTCTTTATGCTACATTTCCTGTTGTTGTTTGTTTCTGTGCGTGTTGTGGTTGAATGTGGTCCTTTATGCTACATTTCCTTGTTGTTGTTTGTTTCTGTGCGTGTTAGTGTTTGAATGTGGTCCTTTATGCTAAATTTCCTGTTGTTGTTTGTTTTCTGTGCGTGTTAGTGTTTGAATGTGGTCCTTTATGCTACATTTCCTGTTGTTGTTTGTTTCTGTGCGTGTTGTGGTTGAATGTGGTCCTTTATGCTACATTTCTCTGGTTGTTGTTTGTTTCTGTGCGTGTTGTGGTTGAATGTGGTCATTGTATGCTACAGTTCCTGTTGTTGTTTGTTTCTGTGCGTGTTAGTGTTTGAATGTGGTTCTTTATGCTCCATTTCATGTTGTTGTTTGTTTCTGTGCGTGTTCGTGGTTGAATGTGGTTCTTTATGCTAACATTTCCTGTTGTTATTTTGTTTCTGTGCGTGTTCGTGGTTTGAATGTGGGTTCTTAATTGCTACCTTTCCTGTTGTTGTTTGTTTTCTGTGCGTGTTCGTGGTTGAATGTGTTCCTTTCTATGCTACATTTCCTGTTGTTGTTTGTTTCTCTGTGCATCGTCAGTGGCTTTGAATGTGGTCCTTTATGCTACATTTCCTGTTGTTGTTTGTTTCTGTGCGTGTTTGGGGTTGAATGTGGTCCTTTATGCTACATTTTCTTTTTGTTGTTTGTTTCTTGCTGCGTGTTTGTGGTTGAATGTGGTCCTTTTATGCTACATTTCCTGTTGTTGTTTGTTTCTGTCGGTGTTTCGTGGTTGAATGTGGTCCTTTATGCTACACTTTCCTGTTGTTGTTTGTTTTTCGTGTGCGGTGTTGTGGTTGAATTGTGGTCCTTGTATGCCTACATTTTCTTGTTGTTGTTTGTTTCTGTGCGTGTTTGTGGTTGGATATGGTCCTTTATGCTACAGTTCCTGTTGTTGTTTGTTTATGTGCGTGTTGTGGTTGAATGTGGTCCTTGTTATGCTACCATTTCCTGTTGTTTTTTGTTTCTCCTGTGCGTGTTGTCGGTTGAATATGGTCCCTTGTATTCTACATTTACTGTTGTTGTTTGTTTCTGTGCGTGTTGTGGTTGAATGTGGTCCTTTCATGCTACATTTCCTATTTGTTGTTTGTTTCTCGTGCGTGCTGTGGTTGAATGTGGTCCTTGTATGCTACATTTCCTGTTGTTGTTTGTTTCTGTGCGTGTTTGTGGTTGGATGTAGTCACTTGTATGCTACAGTTCCTGTTGGTTGTTTGTTTATGTGCGTGTTGTGGTTGGATGTGGTCCTTGTATGCTACATTTTCCTATTGTTGTTTGTTTATGTGCGTGTTGTGGTTGGATGTGGTCCTTGTATGGCTAAATTTCCTCTTGTTGTTTGTTTCTCTGTGCGTGTTTGTGGTTAGATGTTGTCACTTGTATGCTACATTTCCTATTGTTGTTTGTTTATTTCCGTGTTGTGGTTGAAATGTGGTTCTTGTATGCTACATTTCCTATTGGTTCTTGTATGCTACATTTCCTATTGTTGTTTGTTTATGTGCGTGTTGTGGTTGAATGTGGTCCTTGTATGCTACATTTCCTGTTGTTGTTTGTTTCTGTGCGTGTTTGTGGTTGGATGTGGTCCTTGTATGCTACAGTTCCTGTTGTTGTTTGTTTCTGTGCGTGTTTGTGGTTGGATGTGGTCCTTGTATGCTACATTTCCTCTTGTTGTTTGTTTATATGCGTGTTTGTGGTTGAATGTGGTCCTTTATGCACCATTTCCTGTTGTTGTTTGTTTATGTGCGTGTTTATGGTTGAATGTGGTCCTTTATGCTCCATTTCCAGTTGTTGTTTGTTTATGTGCGTGTTTGTGGTTGGATGTGGTACTTTATGCTCCATTTCCTGTTGTTGTTTGTTTCTGTGCGTGTTGTGGTTGAATGTGGTCCTTGTATGCTACATTTCCTGTTGTTGTTTGTTTCTGTGCGTGTTTGTGGTTGAATGTGGTCCTTGTATGCTACTTTTCAAGTTGTTGTTTGTTCTGTGCGTGTTTGTGGTTGAATGTGGTCCTTTATGCTCCATTTTCGTGTTGTTGTTTGTTTATGTGCGTGTTGTGGTTTTATGTGGTCCTTGTATGCTACATTTCCTGTTGTTGTTTGTTTCTGTGCGTGTTTGTGGTTGAATGTTGTCCTTGTATGCTACTTTTCCTTTTGTTGTTTGTTTCTGTGCGTGTTTGTGGTTGAATGTGGTCCTTGTATGCTACATTTGCTGTTGTTTTTTGTTTCTGTGCGTGTTTGTGGTTGAATGTGGTCCTTTATGCTCCATTTGCTGTTGTTATTTGTTTCTGTGCGTGTTATGGTTGAATGTGGTCCTTGAATACTACATTTCCTGTAGTTGTTTGTTTATGTGCGTGTTGTGGTTGAATGTGGTCCTTGAATACTACATTTCCTGTTGTTATTTGTTTCTGTGCGTGTTGTGGTTGAATGTGGTCCTTTATGCTACAGTTCCTGTTGTTGTTTGTTTATGTGCGTGTTGTGTTTGAATGTTGTCCTTGGATACTACATTTCCTGTTGTTGTTTGTTTCTGTGCGTGTTTGTGGTTGAATGTGGTCCTTTATGCTACAGTTCCTGTTGTTGTTTGTTTATGTGCGTGTTTGTGGTTGAATGTGGTCCTTTATGCTACATTTCCTGTTGTTGTTTGTTTATGTGCTTTTGTGGTTGAATGTGGTCCTTGTATGCTACATTTGCTGTTGTTGTTTGTTTCTGTGCTTGTTGGTGGTTGAATGTGGTCCTTGTATGCTACATTTGCTGTTGTTATTTGTTTCTGTGCGTGTTTGTGGTTGAATGTGGTCCTTTATGCTCCATTTCCTGTTGTTATTTGTTTCTGTGCGTGTTATGGTTGAATGTGGTCCTTGAATACTACATTTTCTGTTTTTTTTTTTATGTGCGTGTTGTGGTTGAATGTGGTCCTTGAATACTACATTTCCTGTTGTTATTTGTTTCTGTGCGTGTTGTGGTTGAATGTGGTCCTTTATACCACAGTTCCTGTTGTTGTTTGTTTATGTGCGTGTTGTGGTTGAATGTGGTCCTTTATGCTCCATTTCCTGTTGTTGTTTGTTTCTGTGCGTGTTTGTGTTTGGATGTTGTCCTTGTATGCTACATTTCCTGTTGTTGTTTGTTTCTGTGCGTGTTGTGGTTGAATGTGATCCTTGTATGCTACATTTCCTGTTGTTGTTTGTTTCTGTGCGTGTAGTGGTTGAATGTGGTCCTTGTATGCTACTTGTCCTGTTTTTGTTTGTTTCTGTGCGTGTTTGTGGTTGAATGTGGTCCTTGTACGCTACATTTGCTATTGTTGTTTGTTTCTGGGCGTGTTTGTGGTTGAATGTGGTCCTTTATGCTCCATTTTCTGTTGTTATTTGTTTCTGTGTCTGTTGTGGTTGAATATAGTACTTTTATCTACTTTTCCTGTTGTTGTTTGTTTCTGTGGGTCTTGTGGTTGAATGTGGTCCTTGTATGCTACATTTCCTATTGTTGTTTGTTGATGAACGTGTTGTGGTTGGATGTGGTCCTTGTATGCTACATTTCCTATTGTTGTTTGTTTATGTGCGTGTTGTGGTTGAATGTGGTCCTTGTATGCTACATTTCCTATTGTTGTTTATTTATGTGTGTGTTGTGGTTGAATGTGGTCCGTGTATGCTACATTTCCTGTTGTTGTTTGTTTCTGTTCGTGTTTGTGGTTGGATGTGGTCCTTGTATGGTACAGTTCCTGTTGTTGTTTTTTTCTTTGCGTGTTAGTGGTTGAATGTGGTCCTTTATGCTCCATTTCCTGTTGTTGTTTGTTTCTGTGCGTGTTTGTGGTTGGATGTGGTCCTTGTATGCTACAGTTCCTGTTGTTGTTTGTTTATGTGCGTGTTGTGGTTGGATGTGGTCCTTGTATGCTACATTTCCTGTTGTTGTTTGTTTATGTGCGTGTTGTGGTTGGATGTGGTCCTTGTATGCAACATTTCCTATTGTTGTTTGTTTATGTGCGTGTTGTGGTTGGATGTGGTCCTTGTATGCTACATTTCCTGTTGTTGTTTGTTAGCTCTACTGGCCAAGGGCCAGCAGAGCTTATGGGATGGTATGTAGTCCGTCTTCCGTCGTCCGTCCGTCGTCCGTCGTCCGTCGTCCGTCCGTCGTCCGTCCGTTAACTTTTGCTTGTGTACACTCTAGAGGCCACATTTCTGATGCAATTATCATGAAACTTTGTCAGAATGTTTGTCTCAATGAAATCTCGGTCAAGTTCGAAAATGGGTCATGTGGGGTCAAAAACTAGGTCACTAGGTCAAATACTTGAAAAAACTTGTGTACACTCTAGAGGTCATATTTGTTACCCAATCTTGATGTAAATTTGTCAAATTGTTTATCTTAATTATATCTTGATCAAGTTCGGAAATGGGTCACATGAAGTATAAAACTAGGTCACTAGGTCAAATATTGGAAAAACCTTGTGTACACTCTAGAGGCCATATTTTTGACCCGAGCTTGATGCAACTTTGTCAGAATGTTTGTCTTAATTATATCTTGGTCAAGTTTGAAAATGGGTCACATGGGGTTAAAAACTAGGTCACTAGGTGAAATACTTGAAAAACCTTGTGTACACTCTAGAAGCCGTATTTCTGACCCAATCTTGATGAAACTTTGTCAAAATGTTTGTCTTAATTATATCTTGGTCAAGTATAAAAATGGGTCACATGGTTTGAAAACTAGGTCACTAGGTCAAACTTTGGAAAAACCGTGTGTACACTCTAGAGGCCATGTTTTTGACCCGATCTTGATGCAATTTTGTCAGAATATTTGTCTCAATTATAGCTTGCTAAAGTTCGAAAATGGGTCACACAGGGTCAAAAACTATGTCACTAGGTCAAATACTTGAAAAACCTTGTGTACACTCTAGAGGCCATATTTCTGACCCGATCTTGATGAAACTTTGTCGACATGTTGTCTTAATTATATTTTCGGTCAAGTTCAAAAATGGGTCATGTGGGGTCAAAAACTAGGTCACTAGGTCAAATACTTGAAAAAACTTGTGTACACTCTAGAGGTCATATTTGTTACCCAATCTTGATGAAACTTTGTCAAATTGTTTATCTTAATTATATCTTGATCAAGTTCGGAAATGGGTCACATGAAGTTATAAACTAGGTCACTAGGTCAAATATTGGAAAAACCTTGTGTACACTCTAGAGGCCATATTTTTGACCCGAGCTTGATGCAACTTTGTCAGAATGTTTGTCTTAATTATATCTTGGTCAAGTTTGAAAATGGGTCACATGGGGTTAAAAACTAGGTCACTAGGTCAAATACTTGAAAAACCTTGTGTACACTCTAGAAGCCGTATTTCTGACCCAATCTTGATGAAACTTTGTCAAAATGTTTGTCTTAATTATATCTTGGTCAAGTTCAAAAATGGGTCACATGGTGTTAAAAACTAGGTCACTAGGTCAAACTTTGGAAAAACCGTGTGTACACTCTAGAGGCCATGTTTTTGACCCGATCTTGATGCAATTTTGTCAGAATATTTGTCTCAATTATAGCTTGCTAAAGTTTGAAAATGGGTCACACAGGGTCAAAAACTATGTCACTAGGTCAAATACTTGAAAAACCTTGTGTACACTCTAGAGGCCATATTTCTGACCCGATCTTGATGAAACTTTGTCGACATGTTGTCTTAATTATATTTTCGGTCAAGTTCAAAAATGGGTCATGTGGGGTCAAAAACTAGGTCACTAGGTCAAATACTTGAAAAAACTTGTGTACACTCTAGAGGTCATATTTGTTACCCAATCTTGATGAAACTTTGTCAAATTGTTTATCTTAATTATATCTTGATCAAGTTCGGAAATGGGTCGCATGAAGTTAAAAACTAGGTCACTAGGTCAAATATTGGAAAAACCTTGTGTACACTCTAGAGGCCATATTTTTGACCCGAGCTTGATGCAACTTTGTCAGAATGTTTGTCTTAATTATATCTTGGTCAAGTTTGAAAATGGGTCAAATGGGGTTAAAAACTAGGTCACTAGGTCAAATCATGAAAAACCTTGTGTACACTCTAGAAGCCGTATTTCTGACCCAATCTTGATGAAACTTTGTCAAAATGTTTGTCTTAATTATATCTTGGTCAAGTTCAAAAATGGGTTACATGGTTTAAAAACTAGGTCATTAGGTCAAACTTTGGAAAAACCGTGTACACTCTAAAGGCCATGTTTTTGACCCGATCTTGATGCAATTTTGTCAGAATATTTGTCTCAATTATAGCTTGCTAAAGTTCGAAAATGGGTCATACAGGGTCAAAAACTAGGTCACTAGGTCAAATACTTGAAAAACCTTGTGTACACTCTAGAGGCCATATTTCTGACCCGATCTTGATGAAACTTTGTTGACATGTTGTCTTAATTATATTTTGGTCAAGTTCGAAAATGGGTCCCATGGGGTCAAAAACTAGGTCACTAGGTCAAATACTTGAAAAACCTTGTGTACACTCTAGACGCCATATTTTTGACCAGATCTTGATGAAACTTTCTCAGATTGTTTATCTGAATTATATCTTGATCAAGTTTCAAAATGGGTCACATGGGATCAAAAAACTATGTCACTAGGTCAATATTGGAATTTGCTTGTGGGCACTCCAGAGGCCACAATTTTGACCCCTATTCAGCTCACCAGAGCACGGTACCGGATGGAGTAAACTTGAACAATTTTTTCAAAAACTAAAATGGTTAGCCCTAGAGCATTTATTGCTTTGCAGCATGTGATGGACCTGTGACAATTCTGCCCTGTTCATCAGGAGCCTTACCCTGGGGGTCACATGTTAACATACAGTTATGTAAGCAATACTTGAAAAATCTATATGTCACAAACAAGGCCTATAGCTTTCATATTTGGTATGTAGTACCATCTAGCATTTGCTATAAGCTTATGGTCCTCTACCAATTTTGTTCAAATGGTGACCCTGGGGTCACATTTGGGCCCGCCCCGGGGATCACAGTTTACATAGGCTTGTATAGGGAAAAACTTTAAAAAATCTCTGGAACTGCAAAAGTCAGAGGTTTAATATTTTGCATTTGTTATAAGCTTATGGTCCTCTACCAAGTTTGTTCAAATAGTGACCCAGGGGTCACATTTGGCCCCACCCCGGGGGTCACAGTTTTACATAGGCTAGTATAGGGAGAAATTGAAAAAAATCTTCTTCTCTGGAACCACATGGTACAGAGCTCTCATTTATTACATGTAGCATCAGCTTATGGTCCTCTACTAAGTTTGTTCAAATGGTGACCGTGGGGTCAAATTTGTCCACGCCCCGAGGGTCACACTTTTACATAGACTTATATAGGACTTTTTTTTATTATTGCACCAGTAATATATTAAAACTAATAGCATAAATAAGACGAAATAGTGAATACTTTATTGATGTAAATGTCACCAGGGTAAAAGTAAAAATGATACTGCATATATAAATCAAGAAAGCCATTTCAAATATTTCAAGATTGCCGTGTGTCCCTTTAAAGGTTTTAATACACAAATTTTGTTCTGACTAGTTCTCCTGAACCCCTGGCCGGATTTAAACGAAGCTTTTTAGGGATGATCAATTTCATGTCTAGTTGTGCAAATCATTGCCGTATTCTGGTTAAATGATTTTTTTTGGCAGAATTATGAGCCTTTAAAGGTTTTAGTACACAAACTTTGTCTGATCTACTTTTCTTGAACCCCTAACCAGATTTCAATGAAACTTTGCAGGGATGATCAGCACCAAACCTAGTTGTGCATATCATCGTCACATTGCGGTTTACAGATATTTGGCAGAGTTATGGCCCTTTAAAGGATTTTGATACCACAATTTTTTTCTGAGCTAGTTCTCCTGAACCCCTGGCTGATACAAACTTCAAGATTAAGGTGTGTGGCTTTAGAAATGAATGTAAAAACTACATTTATAAACAGAACATAAACTGCAATACGAAACCAGGGAGTAAGTATATTTACTCTTCAGCTTACTCCCTGAGGAGTAAGTATAGCTCCCTGAGGAGTAAGTATACTTACTCCATGACGAAACGTACAATTCATAATTTTTCATTGCAAAGATGTTAACATTTTATCTTTTGTTCAGTAGGTGATAACATTTGTCTTACTCAGTTTTTATCCTTAGGTTCTATAGTAAACTATAAATCTTTGGCAGAGTAAAAAGACGATCATTTTTAATATATTGATTTTGAAAGACATACTTATTAAATCAGTTTGCATGAATGTGCATTAAATGTGAAGGTTTTTAAAAGAAATGATACTGTAGATACCTTAATTTTAACAGTAAACTTGGTTGAACATCAAGGATAAAGACTGAGTTTATCACCTACCAAAATGTATTGGTATGTCTTATTTCTGTTCACTGATTGGTCAGTCTTTTTGATGATGCTCTTATCAAAATTATGAATGGCCCGGGTTTGGAACATCCAATGGCCACAGTACGAATCGCCTATTTACCTGTGTACGAACCGTCAAAGGTACGATACGTGCATAACTCGGCTTTTATCCCCAACCCTTTTTTAAAACAGGACGCCATTGTAAGTATGCAGATATAAACATCATTTGCCAGAGAAAACTGCATTTACGTACATTTCACGATAGTTTTCGTTGGTTGGAACGTGCGTGAATATAATTAAACGTTCCTTTTATTAAATTATATTATTAGTTCTGATTAATTTTTGCGTGTAAGTTATAATAGCCGTGTTACAAACGTATCGTGTATTCGCGAAAATTCCAGAAGTTCACTAACGCCACAATTTTACATTCATTACTAACCTTATTAACACTCCAGTTTTCATTGAAAATTGTAATTATTTATATGTTATTAAATGTTCATGAATGAAATTGTCTTTGTTTGATTTTGGTCTGAATTTATGGAAAAAAAACAAAACCTTCCCCACCCACTTTGCTCCAAAGCCTGACCTTCGTGGCTATTAGAAGTGTTTTTAACAGGTTTTGATTTTCTACGATTTTTCACTCCTGTTACGCCATGATGCCATTGTTCTACATCCATGGCAAATGTGTTTGAGCCTCAAATTGAGGTAACTTCGAACAAATAATCTTTACATTGATATGGGGGCGCTTCTCAGCTAAATGGAAAGTATAACATCCGTCAAATATACAGCAAGGACATAGCAGAGATAACTTCAAGAATGATGCTTTCTGAAAATTTATTATATCTCCACATTTGTATCAAAATGTCAATGTTTTTGATCCTCTTTAATTCACATGGTGAAAGTGCTATGTCTAAACAATCGCATGCGTAGTTGCAAGTCGTGGTGAAGAAAGGTTGTGAATTTATTTTGAAAGTACAAAGTTTTGTCTGCATAAAAATGTGTTTTTTATAATAATTATCATAAGATAAAATAGAATGATAACGCTTAGAAAATTGTGTGATGGTCGTTACTAGCGTCTGTCAAAAAGAGTATCAGTTCAAATGAACTTCAGTGATTTTCACCGCATTTTTAAATGGGTGAAAGAATGTTTATATTTCCTGAAAATGTAACTATATCTTGGCTTCCGGCGTTTTTTCAAATACAGAAAATCATTTAATTGATACCCAGCCGTGAGTCTGTCAAATTGTTATGTCCGTGCGCGACGAAGGATTTATCATCATATGCGACAATGCCTAATGCATATTTATATAGTGAAAACGAGGCTATTGTCAACCCACGAGGTCGGAGCGACCTTTCTCGAAGAAGACGGTGGGCGTTATGGTATGTATTTGGTGTCGGTCAACATGAATTTCAGTGTAACTGCCGTGACAAGAATGTCATCCATGCAGTTACGGAATCCATGTATCGTGTATTATAGTATACAAACTGGCAACCTTTTATAATGTTCAATAAATTACTAAATGAATACGAAATAACGCTCGTAATATTCTACTACGCTCTTGCATGGAGTATTCATGACACGGAAGTAACTATTTTGACTGGAAAACGAGCATGCACGAACTTTAGACGTAACTGCTGAGCGCATTCTGAATTGTTTGAAGCAATAGACACTGAGAAAATCCCAATGAAATAGCGTAGATGAATACGTTCTAATCGTAATTATATTTATTCAACAAAATTCCAGAAAACAAGTGATCTTAGCAAACAAAGTTTACATAATGATGACGTCCGTTACGTATTGACGGTGTTGTGTGTATACGGACATAACATTTGACTGATGTCTGTAAATAGACGAGAATCAAACATAACTGCCGATGACATTCTGCAATGTTTGAAATAATCGACAGTAAGCCCATCTCAATGAAATATCGAAGCGTAAGTAACTAATGTCACAGAATTGTACATGTTTGTCACGCATGCGAGCATTAGGGACAGGTGTAGGTGGAATTCAACATGAAGCATTAGGCAGAGGTGTAGGTGGAATTCAACATGTAAGCATTACGGAGAGGTGTAGGTGGAATTAGGTGTGTTCATGATGTTCATGGTAAATGAATAAAGTCACTAGTTTGTTATCATGTGTCATTATTTTCACCCACTTCCATTAATTAAAACAGTCTAAGTTCATTTTACCAATGAAATAAATTTACATACTGGTAAGATTAACTAAAGTGTACTGTAGCATGTATCTTAGTAAATTACACCATAATTCAGTCCAGATTTCTTAGATATTGGCTGAAAATATATAGGGTGTTTTCAACCTTGCATGATTTAAAGCAACCAATGCAATTGGTAACTATGCCATGTGTCTTAGTTACCATTTGGTCGCCATTTGCATCATGCAATGTAGTGAATAAACTCCCTATTCATTTTATACTTCCACCAAAATCTGCCTGAATTTTGTCATTTTCTTTTCCATTCTACCTAGATACATGCCACAGTACACGTTAGTAATCATTAAAGACTATTTAATTTTGTTTTCTAGGTATCGCTCATTGCTTATATTATTGAAAACCGTGGACTACATACATACTTTTATATCTAAACAGTTTATATTTTTATTGTGTTTATTGTGTTATTTGTGATCATTTGGGAAAGTGTATTGGATGTGATTTGGAGAAGTATTACAAGTACTCGGACAATTTTGAGGCTTGTGTGGTAGTGTTGGAACGTGTTGTGGGAAAGTGGTTGTGTACTGAATTTGTATTGTGTTATTTGTGTGTCATTTGGGAAAGTGAATTGGATGTGATTTGGAGACGTATTACAAGTACTCGGACAATTGTGAGGCTCTGTGTGGTAGCGTTGGATTGTGTTGTGCGAAACTGGTTGTGTACTGAAGAGAACATAAACACATCTTCAGGATATTAATCACTTGGTTGAAGGTGAAGTGTTGTTTTATTTCATTGCTTAACTAGTATAATAGTAATGTTCCTGTTGTATGATTGGATATATTATTGTAACACATGCAGCAGTCATTGGTCAATAGTCACAAAAGTTGTTCACTCTTTTCTTAACCCTTTACTCCATTACTACGCATTTTAACGCATCTAGAGCAGACGACTTTAGAAAACACTGTGACAAAAGAAGAAACTGCTCGAGCAATTTCTCCTGTTGTACTGTCATTGGTCGTAATTAACTATAATCGTCTGCTGATGCTTTCAATTTGGACCTGTCACAGAATTCCGTATGGGGTAATGTGTTAAACAATTTTAATCAAATTTTTAAACATTTAAGGGCATACTATTTTAGTCAGGCAGATGTAAAGTGTGAAATGAATTTGTATATGTAAGCGCTTTCCTCCATGTAACAAATCTACAGCAGACAACTTTGAAATGATCTTGGCAAATATATGAAAAAATTCTTTAATTGCACATGTAATTATTCAACTGACTTGAAAACATTATAACAAAAACAATTGTCTGCTGCAGAGGCATCATAGTTTTGATCAAAATTGTACAGGTGGTGTTCATTAACTAGAGATCCAATACTACATGTCCAGAGTTATCATAATCTGTCGCCGAGCCCGGATAGCTCAGTCGGTAGTGCCGCCGACTTGTTGAGTACAGGGGTCGCTAGTTCGAACCCCGGCTTGGCCAACATCCTTTCCGACGTTTAATGAAAGTCCTTGTGACCAGATTCATTCGTCTCTCACCACTGAACAATATTCATGTGGAAAAGCAGTCAATGGTTTGGAAAAAATGTTGTACCAGGATACATAGATAGGTGCACTGACTGCCGTGATATAACTGAAATACCCTTAAAAACGGTGTTAAAACTCATTCATTCATAATCTGTCCCTGAAATTACATAGTTTGTCTTATTTAGCCAATTCAGTCCATAGTTTCAATCTGATTGTTTCAAACATGTACAACATATTTATATAAATGAAAAATCAAGCTCTATAGTAAATGAGTAAAATCAGCCAGTATGTCTAGAGTTATCTGACCCTAATTGTCAAAAAACATATTTCGCCCCATTCAGGTGATGAAATCCTTAATTCCTTTGATTCTTTATTAAGAATGAATAAATGAATGGGTTTTAACACCGTTTTCAACAGTATTTCAGTTATATCATGGCGATCAGTGCACCTATCCATGTATCCTGGTATTACGTCGCCAGTACCACACACCATTCTTTCTAAGCCAGTTAAGCAATGTCCAGTGGTGAGAGACGAATGAATCTGGTTACAATGACTTTCATTAAACGTCGGAAAGAATGTTGACCTAGCCGTGGTTTGAACCAGCAACCCCTGTACTTGAATTCAGGAACGCTACCGACTGAGCTAAATTTGAAAACCCATTTTGTGCTATTATATTTGAATCTTCAAATGTAGAGTTTCTAAGCAATTTATTTTGCTTTAAGTGATTTCATAGTAAAGTGCATGTTTTGTTTTATTGTATTTCCAAAAGAATGCCTAAGTTGAAGAGGAAGTCAGGCACTCAGAGGAGTTCATCCAATCGGTTGGGAATGACGTTCAGGAGAGTGGCCAGAGATGAGATCCTTGATGGTGGTGTTCCAGGCAGCAGTCTTGTACATCCTGCGGAATCTGGTTTGGGCGCTGATAAACAGATGGAGGTCAAAGCCCACCTCTATAAGCCTTTTCGGCCATCTGTCTTGGGCGCTGATAAACAGATGGAGGTCAAAGCCCACCTCTTTAAGCCCTCTGGGCCATCTGTTCTATATACTTCGCTTGATTGTTTGCCATGTAGTTCTGCTGAAAGTTTGCTTGAGAACAAACCACATATATTACCTGAATGTATGCTTGATAATGCTCATGGATCTCCGATTGATACTGAATACACACATCATACTGTACAGCAACCAAGATTTGACTCAATTTCTTTTGATCAGATTAAACCAACTGAACAGTCAACTGATTTCATGTTCATAGCTACACCCATTACAATGAATCCGTTTGGTTCAAAGAATTTCATTCGTGGATCGTTTCACCAAGGAGATGATATATTTAGTCCACAATCACGTGGTAGTCAGTGTGTCGCCATTTCTTTGCGTGCTCTGATATATGGACAGAATACAGTGATGGATTCACAGGCAATGCTTGACAATGTACTTATTGAAGGTGATACTTTGTACAAGAAGATTATTTCTGAATTGCATGGGAAAGGAATGTTGCAAAGCAACCTGTTAAGTTTTGAAGAAATCCCATCCGAGGTCAATGTCTTTAATACAAATCTATATGTTTTGAAATCTGATGTTATATCTGGTATAGCTGTTCAACAATGCGAGACTTCCAATTTGCCCACTCTTCATCAGTCACTGTATTTAGCATTACAGATATCAAATCAAATGCTAGTTATAATAAGAGGCCTATGCTCCGCAGTATATATAACCACTGAGCAGTATCACTTTTTTGATTCACATTCACATGGACAAGATGGCTTATCTGCACCTGATGGTACATCCATTTTTTTGTCCTTTGATTGCTTGGAAGATTTGGTTGCATACATGTATGTATTTTATGGAACCATGAACATTGACATGTGTACACAGTTTGATATATTGCCGTTGCATTTCACAATGATGGATTCTGGTGTACATACACACAATGAAGGTCTTTGCCCTACAGTCATATCTGATTGGAAAACAGTATCATGCAAGAAATACAGAAGGAATGGTAGTCACAGTCCGGATATTTCTGCAGATCAAACAAATCTCTTAGATAATTACTTCCAAGACCAAGAAAGTAAGGCCTTAAGAAAACATACTTCTGATATTGACAGGCATTCAAGCAAAGACAAAAGGTCTTACATGAAAACCTACATGAGAAAACGAAGACAAGATCCTTTAATTAGAGCAAAAGAAAAGAACCGTGAGCTAAAGAGTAAACGGAAAGCCAGAAAAGATCCTTTAATTAGAACAAAAGAAAAGAATCGAGAGCTACAGAATAAACGGAAAGCCAGAAAAGATCCTATTGTAAAGTCAGCAGAACAAATGAAGAGACAGGAACTACGTCAAGATCCTTTAATTAGAGCAAAAGAAAAGAATCGAGAGCTAGAGAGTAAACGGAAAGCCAGAAAAGATCCTTTAATTAGAACAAAAGAAAAGAATCAAGAGCTACAGAATAAACGGAAAGCCAGAAAATATCCTATTGTAAAGTCAGCAGAAAAAATGAAGAGACAGGAACTACGTCAAGATCCTTTAATTAGAGCAAAAGAAAAGAATCGAGAGCTAGAGAGTAAACGGAAAGCCAGAAAAGATCCTTTAATTAGAACAAAAGAAAAGAATCAAGAGCTACAGAATAAACGGAAAGCCAGAAAAGATCCTATTGTAAAGTCAGCAGAAAAAACGAAGAGACAGGAACTACGTCAAGATCCTTTAATTAGAGCAAAAGAAAAGAATCAAGAGCTAGAGAGTAAACGGAAAGCCAGAAAAGATCCTATTGTAAAGTCAGCAGAAAAAACGAAGAGACAGGAACTACGTCAAGATCCTTTAATTAGAGCAAAAGAAAAGAATCAAGAGCTAGAGAGTAAACGTAAAGCCAGAAAAGATCCTATTGTAAAGTCAGCAGAAAAAACGAAGAGACAGGAACTACGTCGAGATCCTTTAATTAGAGCAAAAGAAAAGAATCAAGAGCTAGAGAGTAAACGGAAAGCCAGAAAAGATCCTATTGTAAAGTCAGCAGAAAAAACGAAGAGACAGGAACTACGTCAAGATCCTTTAATTAGAGCAAAAGAAAAGAATCGAGAGCTAGAGAGTAAACGGAAAGCCAGAAAATATCCTATAATTAGAACAAAAGAAAAGAATCAAGAGCTAGAGAGTAAACGGAAAGCCAGAAAAGATCCTATTGTAAAGTCAGCAGAAAAAATGAAGAGACGAATATTGCGCGAAGATCCTCTAATAAGGAATCATGAAGCTGAACTTGAATTGAAATCGAAACAAAAGAAACGAAATAATGCATACTACAAAGCTATTGCATGCGAGAAAAAGCGTTTATCTAGGTCTTTTATATCTGTTAGAATTCAGGAAAAGTCCAGAGAGAATCAGTCTTTACGAAAAAAGCGAAAAAAGGCAAATTTTCAAGCAAATGAAAAGAATTTGCGAGAAGCAAGAAAATATGGTTCTGAACTAAATGAATGTATTTCGAAATTCAAACAAACCATTTCCACTGGACCTGTCTATGTCTGCACCTGTTGTCACCAAACATGGTTTAAACATTCTGTAGAATCTGCAAGCACAGTTGCTAACCATCTTGATCGATCATTTGTACAGCAGCATTTCACAAAATACTTATCTGTGGATGATAAAGAGTGGATATGTAAAAGCTGTTCTAACAACTTAAAGAAAAATAAAACCCCAAGTCTTTCAGTTGCCAACAAAAACACATTTCCAATTAAGCCTAAAGAACTTGAGTTACATCAGTTAGAAGAGAGGCTTGTTGCATTAAGAATTCCATTCATGCAAATTAGAGAACTTCCTAGAGGTGGGCAGCTATCTGTGAAAGGAAATGTTGTTAATGTGCCAGTTGATATCCAGCCTGTCATTGAAAGTTTACCTCGAGCTTTTGATACACAAGTAACTGTGCCAGTGAGACTAAAAAAGAAACTTTCATACAAGAAGTTTAACTTTACTGAAAATGTACGTCCATTACAAGTTGTCAGCGCTCTTCATTGGTTGATGAACCATAGTGACTTGTACAAAAATTCTGGTATCCATATTGATGAAAACTGGTTGCAAAACACAACTGAAAATTGCTCAGAAACAGTGCAAGAGTTTTTTGGAAGAACTAATATGGACGAATTCCCTCCTACAGATGATGTTACTCAAACAACAGAAAACGTAACGAGCAAAAACGAAAATGACTATGAATCTGATCATTTTAGTGAAATTGATGAAAAAGAAAAAGTTGTTGGTAATAGTGATACAATTATTGACTCAGCTGATCCAACGACTGACACTATTTACACATTTGCACCTGGCGAAGGACAAATACCCATAAGCTTATATCAAGATACCAATGCTGAGTATTTATCATTTCCATCAATATTTTGTGGTCAAAAGAGACCTGAAAATGAAGACAGATCTGTTCCTGTTCATTATAGTGACATATGCAAAATGGAACTTCGCCATGTTGACAGAAGGTTGGCATCAAATGTTCCAAATGTTTTCTTCAAAATGAAAAAACTGCAACTGAAACAAGTTTCAGACAAAGTGCATCTAGCTTTAAGAAGATGTAAAACAGAAGGCAAAAAACTTACAGTATCACAGGTTTTAAGGCCAGAATGTCGGGAAAACTTAGTAAATCTTGATGAAGGGTTTTATATTTTTCGAACTTTGAGGAGTTCGCCACCATACTTGGAAGCTCGGAAGAAAGATGTTTTTGCTATGATACGCCAATTAGGTTTGCCTACATGGTTTACTTCGTTGTCCTCTGCAGATACACGATGGGTTGATTTGCTGAAGATTTTAGCAAAACTTAATAGCGGTAAAACTCTTAATGATGACAATGTTGCGAAAATGACTTGGGCTGACAAAACCAAGCTTGTTCAAACTGATCCAGTGACATGTGTTAGATACTTTGACCACCGTGTACAGGAGTTCATAGGAACTGTACTTAAAAGCAATCATGAACCTTTGGGAAAAGTCAAAGATTACTTTTACCGTGTTGAATTCCAACAGACAGGGTCTCCACATATTCACATGCTTCTTTGGATTGAAGATGCTCCACAATATGAAACACACACAGATGAAGAAGTGGTATCATTCATTGAACAGTATGTTTCGTGTTCAAACATTGATGACCCACTTGTTGACTTTCAAGTACACAAACATTCACGATCATGCAGAAAAAAGGAAAAAGCAATTTGTAGATTTGGATTTCCAATTCCACCAATGAAAAAAACAGTTATTCTGGAACCACTTATTGCAGATCAAGCTGACACCAAAAAGTACAAAGAACTGTTTCTTTCAATCCAACAAAAGTTGAATGAGATAAAAGAATATGATTTATCGTTTGAGCAATTCTTAAAACAACTGAACACAGATGACGAAGATTATCTTAAAGCTGTTCAAAGTTCATTAGATGGACCCAAAGTGTTTTTGAAAAGGAATCTTGCTGAGGTGAGAATAAATGCCTACATGAAACCCATTCTGAGAGCTTGGGGAGCCAATCATGATCTTCAGTTTGTTTTGGATCCGTATGGATGTGCTGTATACATAGTATCATACATCAGTAAAGCCCAAAGAGGAATGAGCATCCTTATGAATGAAGCATGTAAAGAAGCAAGAAAAGGAAATATGGATTTAAAGAAGCAAGTAAGACATATTGGTAATTTATTTTTGAATAGTGTTGAAATTAGTGCACAGGAAGCATGCTACCTTGTTTTACAACTTCCAATGACCAAAGCTACAAGAGATGTAGTATTCATAAACACTTCACCACCTGACAAACGTACATTCCTTTTGAAATCAAGGGAAGCGTTGGAAAAAATGGCTGAAAATTCAACAGAATTCGAGGCAGACAATATAATTAAAAGGTATTCAAAAAGGCCAAAGCAACTTGAACATTGGTGTCTTGCTGATTATGTATCGCAACTTGAAATCATATATCCAGCATCTGATGACATGTTTCATGAAGAAAATGAGCATAATGATGATGAAAGAAATGAGCCTGAAGAAATTCATCCGGACATGTTAGTTGAGGAAGGAATACAAATCACGTTGAAAAGTGGCATCAGAATTAAATCCAGAAAAAACCCTAAAGTATTGCGTTATGTTCGTTAAAGTGGATCCAGAAAACTATTACAGAGAAAAACTGTTATTATTTCATCCATGGCGTAATGAGAGTGAAGATGTTTTAGGTGCACATAATTCTTATGAAGATCATTACTTTGCTTTGAAGAATTTCATAGACTTTAAAGTCAAAGAATATGAGAAAAATGTTGATCAGTTAAATGAGGCAATGAAAAGGGCTGCTGATGACTTGAACTTCGATGAAATAGCACCAAGCAATGAGCAAAGAGAATCCGATGATCTGCAGACAGGTTCAGTGGCAAGTGAGCAGTTTGTTTATTTTGATCCAGATCGTCCAGAAGTACAACGTCAGTATGACTTAGGAAATGATGTTGGTAGTTCAGTAGCACTGGTAAATATTACTGTTAATACAAAAAGAATGTCTGATGCAAATTATAGATCCCTTGTACATTCGCTAAATAGAAAGCAACACGAGTTCTTCCAGCATGTTCTGCAAAGTGTCAAACAAAACCTGGAGCCTTTGCATGTATTTCTATCTGGTGGTGCAGGTGTTGGAAAATCAGTAGTTGTCTCGGCTTTACATGAAGCATTGTTGCGACATTTGTCTACTTCGGCAGGTGACAATCCTGATGTATGCAAAGTACTTTTGTGTGCACCTACTGGAAAAGCTGCTTTTCACATAAGTGGCATGACTATCCACTCAGCATTTCGTATCCCTGCTAGTCAAGGCTACTGCATCAAACCATTAGATAGTGACACACTTAACACCTTGCGAACCATATACAGAGATCTCGCTGTTGTAATGATTGACGAATTTTCAATGGTTGGACACAACATGCTGATGCTAATCAATCACAGGCTTCAACAAATTAAAGGTTCAACTTTATTTTTTGGCGGTGTTCACATGATTCTGATTGGCGACTTGTTTCAATTGAAGCCTGTTATGGATGGATGGATTTTTGAAAACTTAAAAAACAACTTTGGTCCTCTTGCAACAAATTTGTGGCAGGAATTATTTGCAATGCATGAACTTGACGAAATCATGAGACAAAAAGATGACAAGGAATTTGCAGAGATTTTGAATAGATTACGTGAAGGAAAGCATCAACAAAGCGATATAGAAGTTCTTAAAAAACGTGAAATAAAAACAACAAATCCAAATTATCCAAAGAATGCTATTCACCTTTTCAGCACAAATGCCAGCGTGGATTCATTTAACAAGGAAGCATTCCAATTATCACCTAGTATAAAAACTGTCACAACAGCTTTGGATACTGTAATAGGAGATGATACTAAATCTGTAAAAGAGCAACTGATTTCTAGGTTGCCAAATGATGCCTCAAAAACGGCTGGTTTGCAAAAGAAACTAGGTATAGCTGTTGGAATGACATATGATCTATGTGCAAATGTTGATGTTAATGATGGATTAGCCAATGGTTCAAGTTGTTGTATTAAATTCATAGAAAGCAAACAACAAAATACAAATAGACCAAGTATTGTTTGGGTAAAATTCTATGACCAAAATGTAGGTTCTGAATGGCGTGCTAAATACAGACATTTATATCATATTGGTATTGATCCTTCTTGGACACCCATTTTTGATATCAAAAGAAACTTCGTTTACTTCAGAAAGACATTTCTGAGGATTCAGTTCCCACTTCGCCAATCTGCAGCCAAAACCATACATAAATCACAGGGTGACACTTTAAATGAAGTTGTTATTGACATGTCTGGTACACGAATCTTTTCTCATGCACACTACGTTGCCATTAGCAGAGCAAAAACACTACAGGGTCTCAATATTTTGAATCTAAATGAAACAAAGATATCAGTGTCTGAAAAAGTCAAACAAGAATTGACTAGGTTACGAAATGAACAAGTTCTTGCTTTGTGTTATATTCCACTCTATCAAATTCAAGACACTCTGGCAAAACTTGTGTTTTTGAATACTCGATCTTTGAAAAGTCATAAAGATGACATTTTCCAGGAACCAAATGTTCAAGATGCAAACATGATTTGTCTTGTTGAAACATGGCTTACTGCTGAAGATGAAATGCATACTTTGAATGTACCAGGATATCAGCTATTCAGAGCAGACGGTTACCAAAGTGAGAACACAAGACCTCACCGGGGTATTGCATTGTATTTTAAAGAAGGTATCCCTATTGTTCAAAACAAAACACTCATTCAACAAGATTTTGAAATTGTTCTGACAGAACTTTTGTTTGACATGAGAAGAGTAATTGTTGTTACATTGTACAGGTCTCCTTCATGTTCAATAAGTTCCTTGAAAAAACACTTACTCGAATTTGTGTCACCAGTCACATACAATACAGAATTTGTAATTCAAGGTGACTTCAATTCTGATATCTTACAAGAACATACAGTCAGTGCCTTCATTGAAGAACAATTTCATTGCAAGTAAGTTGTTCAGAAAGCGACTCATGATTCAGGATCGCTTATTGATCATGTTTACTCAAACATTGAATCCATCAAAAATGAAGTGATAGAGTGTGTTTGGTCAGATCATGCCTTAGTTTATTCTGCAATAGCTCGTTAAAGACTCATTCATCAAGACTCATTCATCACAGATTGTATCTACAAAATTGACAATAAATAGCTTATGATTTTAAAAAACAATATCAATTTCATGTAGTAGTACTCTATTCTTCAACCCACCTGTGTAAAATTATTCCTACTGACTGCATAATGCAGTCTGCATAATGCAGTCAGTAGGAATAAGGCGGTTTATGTCGGAAATGGGTTGACCGCCACTTTTCTGTATATATGTAATCAAACTTGGTAAGGAGATCTATTAAGAGACCTCCTAGTGCACTATATTCATCACCATTTCATTCCCCAATGTATTGTTTTAAATTACAACACTACTGTATTAAAAGACCACCTATGTTAATAATATTACTCTTCTATTGACAGATCTCTTCATAAACTTGGTCTCTGAACACAGATTTTTACTGCACTTTAGTTGCTAACTGAATACATCAATGCATTTGTTATTATGAACTTTTGTGTATTAAGAAGATTTTGTTTTAATTATTACAGTTTGTTATTCATATTTTTTTTTATGCCACCACCACCAAATGGTGAGGATGCATATTGTATTAGACATGTCCATCCATGATTGTTCGTCCTGAACATTTTGTGTGTTTATCTCTTCCCACAGTTTTCAACCGATTTTTTCAAAACTTTACAGGATGCTTATCCATCAAGATGTACATATCACTTCACCAACAAAATCAACTTTGTGTTAGCAAAGTTAATGCCCCTTTTTCTTAAGATTTGTGTGGATTGTATTTAATGGGGGCATTTACGTCCCATGGACACATTCCACTTTAAACTGTATCCTGCATAATTGGATGTTTCTGATGCTAGAAATGAAGGTTATTGTTATAAAGATCATCATCCCATAACTACCATTTCTCAAACAGTTTTAAATCGGTTGTTCCCAAACTTCATATACACACAACAACTGATGACCTTATGTCCCTCTATATCACCCATTGTTATTTAACAAATTATGGCCCTTTGACTTTAAGCGAGGGTATTTATCAGTGATAGTTCTAGTTTTATATTAGATATTCTACTGTACCCTAGGGTTAAATTATATATTATCAGAGCAATATCATCAGCAATTAATAATATGCCAAATAAGATTGTTTTGAACTTTTCTATTAATACGTGGTCACGATTCATAAATATGGAAATTATGTAGAACAGTTTAAATAAATCTGTGACTTTCAAAAAAAGAACAGTGGCAAAAAAACAATAACGTGGCTCCAGTGTAAATGGAGTTTCTACGATAGAATTTGCAGCAACTCTGCAGTTCACGGTGAGAAGATTCTAGGCCCATTATCCATATTTTATCTCGATGTACATGGAAGATGAGCCTGGCATGTTCCCGCCTTTTAGGCGCCATATAACCTTTTCATGTGTTGGTGCGCCTTAAAACCGCAATTCAATTCAATTAAACACAAGTCAAGATTATCTTCTGTCACTTTAAATACATCAGCTGTTATCAAAGTTTTATGATTAATATAATGATAAAAATGATTAATTACATCAATAACATACTTTGTATACTAGGTAGTATTATTTGTTAGCTTGTTCAAATGTTAGCTTTACTTGTATTATCATTTTCCTGTATACTGACACCAAGTTTGGCGAAGATAACGTGAAAGACTGTAATATGAAGATAGCGATATGGTCAGATTACAAGCACCTGGTCTGTGAACACTTGATTACAATGCAATGCACTTGTAATAGAAAAGGATTCTTCACATTATCAAACATTAAAGCAATGGTAATATTATATCGTTTTAGATGGTAACGGCAGTCAAAAAAGAACATAGTTTTACAACATCTTTGTCACTTAAGCTTTCTTTGAGAGAACAGTTTTGCCATTAAATGAAAACGAGAAAAAAGGTCCTATAGAAACCACAGCACCCAAACACAATGACATCGTACACTCGCACTGTACTACAAAGAGTAAATTAAATATACAGTGAAAAGGACAGTCCACAACACAAATAGTGGTGAAGACAGTTATCGACTTGAAACAGTCAGCAGCCAGATAACAGTTTCGACATAACAGCTGTGACGTTAAATTACATTTCTCAGCATAAAAGCTTGGAAATAACAGCTTTGGTTTTACATGACATTTCTCAACAAGAACAGCTTTGCCAAAGTCAACATTGGTTCTTGATGAACATATAATGATCACAGTATCCTCAACTGCAACAGGCAATATCAGGATGTAAACATTTAACAAGTCTATCCACAAACAGAATACATTGATTTCAGTTAGTTTCAGAACTGTGGTAATTGTTTACACATGAAGATAGAATATACTCAAATCTATGCAAGGACATATTAATGTTTTGTTCCAGAATTACTGAAGCATCATCGGTAGTGCATACAACTTCAAGCGTGATAATTAAGCTTCCAAAGGTGCACAAGAACAATTATGCTGTAATACCTATTGCTTTCATGTATTTATACAAAATGATTTATTCCAAATTGCAACAGACTATCCACCAGCATTTCCATATTGAAAAAAGTCATTCTGCAAACACAACTGAATTCATATCGTTGAAGACCATATATAACCCAACCTCATCATGGAAGGAAACATCTAGTGTTGTGTTCCAGTATAAGTGAAGAAGTGTCATAATTGAAAGTGCATATATATTCCAAGTGTGAACATTCCAGGATCGCAAAAATTATTCTGTGCCATAAACGCTTACAGAAATAACCTCAACCAAACCTATAGAGAACTGGACGATAACTGGACATCCAACAAATGAAAAGGAACTTTTAACCACTTCTACAAAGATGATCTGAAAAGTATAGAAATAGAAACATATATATACATGCAATTACAGTTTTTCAATGTTTGTGATACAGACAAAAAAAACTAACAGTTTACATAAAAATGGAACAGTTCAAATCGATGAAATCTCAGAAATAGTTTTATTTTATGTACACTTCCATAATCCCCGGGTGTGGTTGCCCACCCCATTCATTTTTTATCATGCTCATTCAACGTCTTTATCATGACAGCCCTTAGGATGACACCGCGTATGCAAATCTGAAAATGTGGATCCATCATAAATGGAGTATGTTCTATAGAATTTGCAGCAACTCTGCAGTTCTGAAGGTAATAAAGTTCTAGGCCCATCTACATATTTTACCTTGATGTAAATTGAGAATGAGCCTGGCAAGTTCATTCATATTAGGCGCCATACAACCTTTCATGTCTTGGTGCACCTTAAAACCCAATTCAGTTCAATTCAGTTCAATCCATGACACTTGAATAAAAACATGGTCATCGTGTCATTTATAATACTGTGGTTATTCGTTTTTTTTTTGTTTCATCATATTTTTTTTTTTAAATTGAAGTTGTGCATGTCTAAAGCAATATACATGCCTGTGTTATTTTTCATACTGATTCGCATTTTTTTTTGCATTTTGTTTTGCCAAAGCACAGAACATAATGGATAGCACAATTTTTAATATTATTTACCATCTGAATCCATAATGTTTCTTGCATTTTTTTTTGGCAAAGCACAGAAGAAAACTACAACTGTATGTCCTTAATAATATATTTGCATTCTTTTGGGTACTTTTCGAAGAGTCACAAAAACATCAACTCAGTGTTTCACTTGTGCCTTTTTATATTGTCATATAGAAAACTGTTGCACATCATGAAAAAATATGTCTGAAAATTCATCATTTCCTTCATCATGATCCCTGCATTGTTTCAGGTGCCATCTCGCTCACATCAAAAGAGCAGTGCCAGAAAAATAAACATGTCTCCAACATAAATAGAGTTTCTACGATAGAATTTGCAGCAACTCTACAGTGCACCTTAAAACCCAATTCAATTCAATTCATCATTTCCTCATGAAAAGAGTAAAACAGGAAGACTGCAAATCCCGCTAAGGCAGACGGCTAGAACCTTACTTCATGTTCATTGTCTTTTTTGTCATGTCATTA
>JAWPHD010022360.1:0-25321 GCA_037043455.1 Cyrtodaria siliqua
GACTCTTTGCAACAGAGACAAAGAAATGAAGCATGGTTGGAACTAATAGATCTGAAATATTATTTCTTGAGATTGATGTAGGATTCACAACTAGGTTGTTTGTTTGTCGGCAGTTTCTGTGTTGCCTTAATATATTTCTTTAATGCTGGCCATAGCTGAATTTCCTTTCCGCTACAGGCACATATTCCCCAAATCAACGATTGCTATAACATTTCAGCGGAAATTCGGCTTTTCAATCGTTGGCTGCAAGATAGTTTTCTTTTCTTGCTAGTGAATCAGAAAAGCATCAGTACAATGAAAGCAAGATGCTGTCCAGTTTCCATCCAGACTTGCTGGCACCGAACTTGAAGGCTCCATGTACGATGTACAGTCCATAGGAGCCCACATTTATCAATAATGGTATGCCAGGATCTGTCTCCTTCCGATTTTCAACTAAGGGCATCATAGAATTACAATTTGTGCTAAGCCCATCCATAGAAAGTTGTAAACAAGAGGCCCAAGAGGGCATGTGGACGCTCTACTGGCTAATATGGCTCTTATGACATCAATGAAGCTAGTGACTATCGTCTTAAAGAGGCAAAATATAACATTTTTAACTATATCAATAGCCATAACTCCGCAATTACTGGTCCGATCTGGCTGGTTTCCAAGTTGGCCAGTAGAGATAATAAAAATCAAAAAAAAAACAAAAAAAACATTTGTAAAACATGTGAGCCTTTGGGCGGGGCCAAATGTGACCCTAGGGTCACCATTTGAACAATCTTGGTAAAGGACCATAAGCTTATAATAAATGTAAAATATCAAACCTCTGGCTCTTGTAGTTTCCGAGAAGAAGATGAAGAAAAAATAAATCCTATATAAGTCTATGTAAAACTGTGACTCTCGGGGCGGGGACAAATGCAAAATATTAAACCTCTGGCTCTTGCAGTTTCAGAGAAGAAGATTTTTTAAGTTTTTCGCTATACATGTCTATATAAACATGTGACCCTTGGGCGGGGCCGAATGTGACCCTAGGGTCACCATTTGAACAAATTTGGTAACTTGGTAAAGGACCATAAGCTTATAGTAAATGCAAAATATCAAACCTCTGGCTCTTGCAGTTTCAGAGAAGAAGATTTTTTAAGTTTTTCGCTATACATGTCTATAAAAAATCCTATTATAAGTCTATGTAAACTGTGACCCCCGGGGAGGGGACAAATGTGACCCCAGGGTCACCATTTGAACAAACTTAGTAGAGGACCATAATCTGATGCTACATGTAATACATGAGAGCTCTGTGCCTTGTGGTTTCAGAGTAGAAGATTTTTTAAAGTTTTTTCCTATATGTCTATATGAAAAACATGCAAAACCTCAATATACAAACTTTGGACCCTCGGGGCACGGCCATTTTTGACCCGGGGACTTTATTTGAACAAACTTGATAGTCTAGGCGTTGGCGATCATTTTAAAAGAAAAACTGTTGAAATCTGTCCAGCGGTTCTGGAGAAGAAGATTGTTTAAGGTTTCAATTTTTTATGGTAATGGCAGCCATCTTGGATGTAGCGCTGACCTAATTTTAACAAATCTAAAAAGCATTCAACTAAGGATCATCCATGTGAAGTTTGGTCAAAATTAGCTAAGCGGTTTCTGAGAAGAAGTCGTTTGAAGAAAAGTTAACGGACGGACGGACGACGGAAGACGGACAACACACCATCCCATAAGCTCTGCTGGCCCTTGGCCAGTAGAGCTAAAAATGTGCACTGTTTAAGTTTGAAAGTCCTAATTTTAATTTACACGGTAAATCGTCAGATATTGTATGTCGCAGGAAAAAAGACTCAAAAATACCTAATCTCTTTCATTGTCCCAAAATCTGAGGAGTAAATACATCTGTTCTTCTTGCAAAGTTTTATTCAAACTCTCATCAAAGGATACCACATAAATGGTGCCAGGCTGTCGAACTTTTGACAAAAAACACCTCTAAAATATTCAGACAATCCAAACCTAATCAGGTACGAACATTTGGTTGAGCCACGCTGGAACTGCTTTGCAATAGCACTATCAGGGAACATCTTCTGAAATAATTTGTCTGTACGTTTATATGCATTACAAGAAAAATGGTTCATGACAGTGTTCAGAGCCCAGAGAATTTCAGCAATCAGTACTTGGTCGTTTATTACAATTCTAGACAGTGCTTTTTTTCAAAGCTGGGCTGTGTTTAATTTTCTTACAACGGTGGGGGTGGTACAACCATATTTTCTTGTACAATCATCGGCTCTTCTTCATTTTTCTTCCTGTTTAGCAAAATCATTTGACAGAGGCTTTACTTCTTCATTCACATTCACGGTATATTGTACCTTTTTAACGCGCTTTTGCTTTCGAGCATGGATCAACAATGTTCTTACTCCCATGTTTCCAAGTTCAAAATTTACTCCACACTAAATACATCTTGCACGTAAATCTGACTTTAGATCTTTGCCAATCCAAATAGAGTACTATTTTTCTAGAGTTATTTTAACCACTCGATGTTAAATTTAGTCTGTCTACTACTGACACTCATTATGATTCATCAATACTATTTCATTAGAAAAGCAGCATCTACAAATAGAAAATATACACATGCTGTGTTAGATAGAATTCAAAGTGTAAATGTCCTATCCTATGGATATGACAAAACATTTGCACCTTTTCTAAGTTTATATTAGTAGTGGATATGTGCATAACTACAAAACTACAAGTATTAGATCTATTCAAGCAACATATGCACCACTAAGTAAAATTTCACAGGAGACAAAGGGCGCAAATCACTTTCAGTCTCTTTCAAAAGAAATTTTATTGGCATTTTTAACAGAATTACGTTCTATGTCAATATTAACAGAAATATGTTTTATGTCAAATAAAAATGAAGTTGAGTCAAAAGTAAACAAACTGCCTTAGCCACGTGTTGTTGAACCACTGCAGGAAATGAAAATTCCCTGAATTGCTAGATTTTAAAAAGTTAAAAATTTCTCATTTTCCCCATATTTTCCCTAACGCGTGGGAACCCTGAAAGAATACAATACATGGTATATCTACTGCGTTAAAGTGTTCTCCAATATGATTACTAACTCCAGCATACTTTTACCCTCAATTTTATGGGTGAATTTATTCAATATGCACTTTAAAAGAAACATAATTAAATGAATCGAATGTTGCTAAACGGCTTGTTAATACATTTATAATATATATTATTAAGATCCGGCCCAGGGAGAAGGTAGTGATAGGTAATATCCGGGAACCTGCCCTAATCTTAATAACACATACATTACTATATGGTTCTTTATCTTGCTCGAAGGGTTGACTCCCATATACATGACCTACCTCTGTCTTCACGATGGAAAGTGCCATGCCGAATAACACACCAACGAATCTCAGTGGCACCAGCGAGGCCTGAACCCGGGTTCTCCGGATTTCAAATCCACCGTGCTGCCCCCTGGACCACATGTTCTATGCGCTCAAGGATTCTGACTGCGTTAACATGCATACAACTAAAATCTTAAAACATCATTATCTCAATCAAAGGTTTATATCCAAAAAGTTAGGTTCACAACAGTCACTCTTTTCTAGCAAAGTTGGCATCAAGTTCATGCCGAGTTGAAGTGTAAATGTGTGTGTGGTGTGAGTGTTATTCTAAGGAGTGTAGCTCCTCCGCCAGTGTACCAAAAAGAGAATCCCTCAGTGACACAGTATTATACCTGGTTTGTCTCGAGTTGAGATATGTCTACAAGCCTTATATATGTTTTGATTGACAATGTATATTAATGGCAAAAGTTTTGCGATACTAACAGACAGTTAACACGAAAAGTCATAGTATACAATATATACTATGACGACGAGCGGCAATAAGAATGAACCTTATAGAATATACTTGTTGTAATTCATTGCATTGGAATGACAGCATCATGTTTGGTTTGTTTGTGTAAAAGTAATAGCGAATTCTGTTTCAATGGCAGAGAACAAAATGGAATAGCTAATTAAAGATAGAATGTTTCTTATTTGAAACTTAACGGCCAATTTAAGTGCTTTGCTATAACCAAGAAAGCGCTATATTCAATATTTTTATATTAAGCAAAGGCTGGAGGAGCTGGACAAAAAGGACCTTCGTTAAAACAGACAATTCGCTATAGCTGGTTTCGGCTATAAATATGTATTCAGGCTATATGTATTTTTTTGACTATAAATAATGTTTTCATGCACGATTATATAAAAACACACTCTGAATATGTATGAATAATTACAATTACATACGGTAATAATATGATGAATTACTATCAAATGTAAATTATTTTTTTTAGTTCATGCTGTACAAAAACAACATTACTGATGTGAAAATAAAATTGTATGTACAACTCAGTGTGTCAGGTCCCTGCCAAGACTTGAACTTGAATCTTTTTTCTCGAAAGAAAAGCGTGTTTCCTTACACTACATGGAACGCGCAGACATCACATAAAGACTAAGCGAAATTAATAAAAATGTAGATCAAAAAAATGTCAAACTGAAACTACCACTGAAGGTTATTAATACACCTGCAAACGCATACCCCATGACTTCATCTTAATGCGCAGTTTCACTTTATACTGATGCTCCTCACAAAGTTTGGGGTATGACAGAGGTCACAGGTCAAGGTCACAGTGACCTTATTTTGGTAAGCGACACGCCGCTATCCCAAGATGTATCCATAAACCAAGTATGGTATCTGTAAGTGTTATTGTATTAAACATATGGTCCGGACAAGCATTTTCTATGACATAGGTCACAGGTCAAGGTCACAATTACCTTATTCTGGTAGATGACACACCGCTATCCCAAGATGTATCCACATACCGAGTTTGCTATCTCTGAGTGTTATACATGTAGTACTGAAAATACGGTCCGGACAATCATTTCCTATGACAGCGGTCACAGGTCCAGGTCAAAGTCACAGTGACTTTATTTTGGTACGCGACACACAGCTATCCCAAGATATATCCACATGCCAAGTTTGGTGTCTCTAAGTGTTATACTATTGAAAATACGGTGCAGGCAAGCATTTTCTATGCATTTTCTATGACAGAGATCACAGGTCAATGTCACAATGACCTTATTTTGGTACGCGACACACCGCTATCCCAAAATGTATGCACATGCCAAGTTTGGTATCTCTGAGAGTTATACTACTGAAAATACGGTCCGAACAAGCATTTTCTATGACAGAGGTCACAGGTCAAGGTCAGAGTAACCTTATTTTGGTACGCGACACCGCTATCACAAGATGTATCCACATACCAAGTTTGGTATGTCAAATATGACCAGGACAAGCATTCAGAAGGACGGACGGATGGAAGGACGGAAAGGATGCAAACCTATAGTCCGCAACGGGACCGGTGGGGGACTAAAAATCAACAAGGAAATAGGGGGTTTAATACCCTCTAAGAAACATTCTTCAGTTGTATACTAACACCGGGTCAAAGGTCAAAGCTATTTATACCCCTTGCAATTTTGTACCCTGTCTACATTCACTTCTAAAATTTATATGAAAAACTGTCAAAAACATGATCAGCTCCCTTTTCAAATATCAACAACATGTCCAGAAAACAGCCAAACAATGACAGGAAATTGTACTAAAAAAACGTTTCAAAGAAAAAAAGGTTAGCACTCTTTAATACAGAACTACTTTCGACTGCAACAGGCAGGCACATCCGGCTGATTTAGTGGAATTAAACCTAAACGCTTCCCAATCGACATAACTCGACCTTTAAGCATTGCAGGTGTAAATCCTTCAATGCCATATAAAGACATGAAGACCTTTATCTATAAACGCAAACCCATCGCAGTACAGATACGAACCAAAGCGCCAATTGAAGTACTAACCTGGTAATTTTTTTTCTTAACTGCTAATCAATCTAACACACTCCAGGGAAATCAAGAAACCTGGAACACTGCATCAAAGCGAACTACCGTAACACTGAAATAGAAAGCAATCAAACTGTGAAGATATTTTAAATAACAGTGAGGCGTAAGTATACATGCCAAACATATTGTTTATTTACCAACCTACATCTACTATAAGAACAAGAGGTGAAAGAGAGTCTGTGGATGCTCTACTTGCTGAATGTGCAGGGGACCATAACTAGGCTAGCGCTAGGATTTTAAACCCTTTAGCAAATCTGGCTAAAGCGCTAATAATTTAGCCAGATTAGAATGTCTTTAGACAGATTTTTGCCGAGATACTTTGGAACTTTAATTGAAGGCGCTAAAACCCCGCATTTGCGTACACATCAAAAGTAAAGAAATATAAAAACATCGGACAGGGAAAGCAGCATTCAATGACGACAGTCAACCACAAAACACAAAAACAAACACGCAAACAGACAAACGAGAAGGCAAAAGTAATAAAAAATACAAACGACATCACAAACACAAAAGGGTTAACAACAGGGCTACCGCCTTGGAACGGTCAGTGGCAACAAAGGCCACTGGGGGTTTAAACCGGTTCGTTAAAAGAGTATGCTTTAATATTAACCTGAAGGGTATTAATATTTCCATATCATATGCATGCTGCATTCTGCTTATTTAATGCTTATAATTAAAAGTTGAGGTGCACAATATTCAAACTTGTAAAATTGTATTTAATTTAAAGTAAGTTAATGCATGCATACTGGAGTATGTGACTCAGTCTTTGGCTGTTTTCTGTTAACAGGGGTTCCAAAGAAGCTAGAAAGATTGTGTTGCATTGTGAGACAAAATTCGGAAATGCTATATACACCACGACTATCATTCATAGAATAAGTAATAAAAGCCACTTCATTATAAAATTGTACCAACATTTTGAGCAATCGCACCTTTTGTATTGACTATTATTTCATGTTGATTGAACAATCAGACATAAAATTGTCACAATTTACAGACAGCCGATCAAACAAGTTCACATTTGCCATTGTTCCAGTTTACGCTACAGTAACTCACTGCTGTGTGTACAACTAATTAATAGGCACTCAACATTTACCAGTGATCGTAAAGTTCAAAAAGATCGAACAGAGCATCTCTGGCTGATTAATTATTAAGCAAACAGTGTCTCATTTCATGCACTTTTTGTCTGTTTGATCAGCTATTTTGGCCGTAAGAGGGCGCCACGTTATTTGATGTTTTAACCTGCTCAATAACGCAATTAAATATATGCATAATAATGAGCGCGGGGACATAAACTAGTTGATTGACTGCAAGAGGCGGAACAGTGGGCGGCATCTATCGCACAAGCAACAAGTCAATAAACACTGCGATATAAATTAGTTATCGGTCCAAATTGATTGTCGCTAATTAGCTAACAACACCAAGCGTGATATTGGCTTATAAACAGTCAACGGGATTTTCCGAGATTTTTGAGACAAAATCGGTCGGAAATTTAGATTCGCCAGACCGCCAATGTCTGGCGAAATTGCTATTTATTTCTTACGAGTTCGGGTTTCTTTTCGCCTATGGCGATTTGGCGAATGGTTAACGCGAGCCTAGCATAACACATTTTCAACATTCATTCAACCGGCACATGGCAATGATTTAGGTCACTAGTTTTGAACCAGGATAACTAGTCTGTACAAAGTTAGTGTATAACAGGGTTTCCACAGTTTTTTGAGAACAAAATTCAAGGTCTTTTCCAGGTTTTCCCACAGTTTTCAAGGACAATTTAAACCGGTGTTTGTCCGACATCGTTGTTGTAATTTTGCAATTTCTCAAAGACAAAAAACGTTAAATTGTTCGCAGTACTAATATGTGATACCACACAAGATTTTAGTTTATTGTTTTTGACAAGTATCGACGTTAACCTCCTGTTTTTAGGCCGTTCTCCGTCCTATGAAGGAAATTTAGTGTCGACATTTGACTTGTTCTCTGACGACATGCTTTATCGATTCAAATGATTAGACGCTTGCATATACAACGGAATATTGTGAGTTTTATTCGTATATATTCGGCTAAAATCGTCAACATGTTTTATAAGTCAACCAGTGAGGTAACGAATTCGAAAACGTACAAAGTACAATTTGGGGTTCACATGTCATTGATCAAAGCATTAACACATCTTTACGATTCACAAATACTAATCGTTAATTTGTATTGGCTTACGTTTACCTACAAAGTACCTAATATCAATTGACGTATACCTTTATTTTTATAAATCACCGGGATTCCCTACTTGGAGAGGCTACAGAAAACTATTTTTTTCCCGAATAAATGTTGTATTTTTACTAATTTGGGTGAAATTCAAGGGGTTTTCATCGCCGGGAATTACAAATTCCCGATTTCCCGGTATGGGAACCATGGTATTATGTCCTTTTATGGGGCATAACACCGCCGAAAGTCATTCAACTGGAACGCAACAATGACATGCGCAACTACACATGACTCTAATCATCCCTGCCATTGTATCAAGATAATAAAATTGTGACAAAGCTTGTGTATTAAAACTTTAAAAAACTCAGTACCATTAACTAGTACACAATAATGGCAGTTCAACTAGGCTTGGTATAGTTATATGATATAAATGCCACAGAACAGGGCGACAGATATGGAGTTCTTTCAGAAACGGTCATTTGTTGACCGTTACGATTCGCCATGTTGAATTAAATTACTAGTTTCCTTGTTACCTTTGTACTTACGATATGAAGCTTGGTACAAGGCGACCGGAAAAGAGACTGGACCAATCCGGGTGACTTATTTTCAACATGGCGAATCGTAACGATAAACAAATAACCGTTTGTGAAAGAACTCGATTGCAGCGTCTGTGATTACCCAAGGAAGTTCTTCATACCGGTGAGTGTTGTTAAACGGTTTTCTTTCAACGATTACGTTGCATTTTTATGCGAGAGTCGTCGCAGATAGATATTTCCCTATACCGTACAATGTACATAGAACATGCATTGCTTAGGTCATATCGTAGTCGACCTGCTTTCAAACGTCTTTGACGTTTCGCTGATGCGATATTAAGGACACATTGAAGAAATCAGTGTTGTGGCTATTTGTTATAATATGTACCTGATTGATTCGAATCAGAATGACGAAGCTATGACCAAAAATACAAGCACAGCAAGGCTTTAAGCCAGATCTATAGTTGTTTTCATTAAAAAGTCCAAGATCTTTATATGGTAGAGAGACTATGTATTTTTTTTATTTTTTATTTTTTACATTGAAAACCAAATAGAACAGTTTACAGTATGTCATTGAAAACATATTTAAGGGGGTGGGGTGGGGTGGAGGGGTGGGGGCAGGAACATTACACCTTCCAGGTTGTACTTTACCTACTACAGGTCATCAAATACAAACAATGCAAAACAGAAACGTCACTGTCATGTTTGTAAACATACCGCCGTCTCATTTCTAACCATGCAGATTGTACAACAAATCAGTTCACAGTTGTGTCAACACGCACAGTAAACTTGTTTTTAGTAATCACAAACAATTCATCAACTCAACTGCAAATGACTGCTAGCCTATCTTCAACTCGACATGTACGGCAAAAGACACTGTACATTTGATGCAAATTAAAACACATGTTCTACTTACGATTAGTTGTATATATGCGAAAACCCAAAATGTCAACATCTCTCTTTGTCACTTTGAACAATCAAAATGGCCGCACACATCCGCAACAAAAAACAATAAAGAGGCTATGACATCACGCTGTTCCAGTAATACATTACCTTCATGAAACACCTCCCAATGTTTCGCGTTTGTCCTACTGATGTCTAAATGACCTTTACGCACATTATAACAAATTGACCCACTTATTAACAACTTTCTTGGAATTTTATTAGAACAAAACATGTTTCATATGGATTCCAAAGCGTATACAGAAATATAAAAAGATCGGACAGGGAAAGTAGCATTCAAGGAGGACAAGCCAACCACAAAACACAGGAACAAACATGCAAACAGACAAACAAGAAGGCAAAAGTAATAATAAAAGTAAACGACATCACAAACACAAAAAGGTTGACAATAGGGCTACCGCCTTGGAACGGTCAGTGGCAAAGTATGCCACTGGGGGTTTCAACCGGTTCTAGGGTGCACCAAACCTCGCACTTACCCTACTGTCATCCCATTAAAACATGACAGTGTAAATAAAGAAATCCCCGCCATGATCTAATCTCTAACCAACATGGCAGCATCAATAGGCAATATTAGTAAAACACAAATATGCTCGTGTAAATATAATACAAAAAACAACAACAAAAAAACAATAGCCTAGAAAGCCACAATGAATGACTTGGCAGAAGCCAGATCAATAAGAGAATAAACCATTAAGGGCGTGACAAGAAAGATCATAGACAAACATCAAACGCCACCGTCCCAATGGGCTTTAGGTAAGCGTCATCATAGGGTCCACAGCCTGTCCGGTCATCGTACAATTAAAGAGGAAAGCATAGTGGCGAACTGTAAAAGGGTCCAACAACAAGCATGCAGTACGTTGCAAAATGATAGGGTCATAACCTCTTTTGATAAACTTTTTGACAAGTTTAACAAAGAAAGTATGAAAGTGATCATGACCAAGAATCTTACGAAGTTTATAAATCCCATCACCATAGAAGTCAGGTTGTGATAGTCCGTGTAGATGGTATTCACAAATGACAATACACGAGGGGTATAGCAAATTTACGCTTCACTGGTCACTATATACGCTATATGGAATTGGCAATTGGGTCAAACCTAAGCGTTCTAATGGTTTCCATATACAGTAATAGTTAACTGAATTTACATATCCATGAATAATAACTCTCTAAGAAAATGGATACTATCTTATTTTAGGCAGGAACCCAAGCTTGAAAAAAAGGAAACGTTTACCCGGAAAGATATACTCCTGATTTTTTAAATATTAACATATTGAGGTCTTGTACATATTAAACCACTGTATGGACTTCTGGCATACTTTGCATTTCGTAACAGCATCGCGATTTCTACAGTAACCCATTCGTACCAAGCCATTATATGAAAATCGATGAAAAACAGTCAAAGGAAAATAAAGAAATGTGCACACGTCCTTTTAGGCAAATACAATTCCAGTATTTGAAACCTATATGTGTATATGAAATATCAAACTACAGAATAAAGAACTGATTACGTAACACTTTACTAATTTTAACTAGAGTTATGGACCTTTTATGAATTTTGTTCTGTCCTGTGCTAGGGATAATGCTATTTTTTTGTGTTCACAATAACTGCAGTAAACGGTTTCCGATTTCAACTAAATGTTGTACGGTGTTAGGCCTTCTTATACCTACAAGGCCTTTGACAAGTTCAATACTGAGTAAAACTGACACTTGCTTTAAAGAGTTATTACCCTTGGTTATTTAAAGAATATGCACATTTTAGCTTGAGTACACACATTTCTTTAGTAAACGGATTCCGATCTTCACATTATTTAGTATGCGACTTTATATGAATATGAACTTTGACAAGATGACAATGAGCAGAATTGACCCCTGCCTTACTGAGTTATTGCCCTTGATTATTGCAAAAATGCAAATTTCAGCTTTCGTACACAATACATTAAATACATTGGTTTCGATTTTCAAACAGTTTGGCGTGTAACTTTATATCAAACGGATTTCAGACAGGTAAGACAAGTATCACGTTATTGCTCTAAATTGTCGACAAATTCGATAGTCTGATTGTTTCCTATAACCTTTCATGTGTTGGTACGTCTTAAAACCCCAATTCAATTCAATTCTAATTGAACAATGAGGATATCGTCCTCAGACTAAGGAGCGTCGTTGTTTTCACGATGATTGTAATAAATAGCATTTGATTTTCCATGCTTTTTGGGGTAACATTATTAAGGTCTCGGTTTTGTTTGACAATGAGAACAATTGAGGAGTGGTTTACAAAGTTATCGCCCTTGATGTTTGCAAATATTTAAATTTCAGACCGACGTCAGTACACAGCAACTTCAGTAAACGAGTTCTGATTCTCACTAATATTTAGTTGAAGGGTTTTGGACAATTACACCATGTGGACTTGTCACGTAGTTGTTTTCGAAGCATTTATTTTCATATAAGATAATATTTTTACACATATGGAACTAGTTAGGTATGACAATACTGTTTATAGACAAATTGTTGGAATCAAAATGAGAGCGAAATTTGCACCTCTTGTTGCAGATTTGTTTTTGTTATGTTATGTTAGACGTTTCATATTTAGTCTTTTACCAGATACGCTAAGGCAGATGTAATCGAAGCCTTTTATTATACCTCTTTGTCTATGGATGATATATTGTACAATTACAACCCTTTCTTTTCTACTATGGTTACTACATATACTTTCTTTCCTAAAGAACTTCAATTCAAAAAAGCTAATATTTCTCATAGTTGCTATATCTTCTTTACTCGAATTACACCCCACGATTGAAACTGAGAAATAATAAGCAAAGTCTGTGACAAGAGAGATCATTTCAATTTTGACATTGTTAAGGGCACGACAAGACAATATTGAGGACAAACGTCAAATGCTACCGTCCTTTCAGGATTTAGGTAGACGTCATCAAAGGTCCACAATCTTTCCGGCGATCACACAATCAAGTGGAAAGCAAAGCGGTGAAGTGTAAATGGTTCAACCACTAAACATGCAGTGCGTTGCAAAATAATAAGGTGACATCCTCCTTTGATAAGCCTTTTAACCGTGATCATTACCCAATCTTTACCAGGATTACCGTGTGACTCAATCAACGTCTTAGAAAATAGTCTGCGATTACGTCATAATTTGGCACATGACCATAGCTAAAATATCAAAATGATTATCAGAAATCAACTCCGCGACCTGACACCACTAATGCTATGGGGTGGTGCCGAGTGGTAAACAATCGAACGGAACACCGCTTACTTTGGACATTTTTGATGCATTTAGGTTAGTATTTTAATTTTAGGTAGGCTGTTTAGAGCTATGAAATTTTAGAAAGTGATGATAAGAACAAACGCTATACTGTAACCCTATGGAAAACGCAACGATGGAGTCCATTTTGATTGTTTTAACGGAGTGATATGCCAACGAATACATCTTATTCTACCGCAGTATAATACTGAGCAAACATTAGTGTTTATTCACTAAATTAAATATTGAATAAGAGCAAAATGCTTGTCTTTAAAAAGGTTTGCGTGACGCTCGCTTATTGCATTCGTTTTCAAGAAAGTAATAACGATTAAAATATATTAATCCAAGAGTTAGCATAAGCTTTAGCACAATATTGTGTTACGGGATCTATAACGGCAGTAAAACAGGACGTTATACCTTTGGACATGTTTGTAGTGGTGCAGACACTAGAAATAGGAAGAAAGTGTGCTTTATTAGGCTGTTTTTTGTAAATTAGGTATCCAGTATATTGTTGGAATTTTGTTTTGCTTTTCATCTACTCCAGCTTTAATAGTGCTTCATTGAGTCATTGAGTTTTATATCCGGACAAACCTTTACAAAGTTTTATCATCATAACCCTGATTTACTTTTAAAAGTATTGTCAGAACTCTTCTGCTACAAGGTCTGTCACAACGTGAATACTGTGGTGACCATATGTACAGACTTTTTAAGATTGATCATTATCACATTCATACAATTTATGTTAAACTTGTTAACAAACCCTATAAGTCTGCAACGCACTGAATGTTTAGATGTTGACCCATTTACAGTTCACCACAATGCTTTGCAATTCATGTTGCGATGACCCGACATATTGTGAACCCTATGATGACTTTTACTCACAGGCATTTCTTACGATATATTGTATAGAAAGCTAGAGAGAATATAGTTATAGTATATGTATATAGTAAATGGCTTTCTTATTCTCTCTATCTATATCCTTCTATACTATATATCGTAAATATATGAATGGATGTGCTTCTACATAAATAGGACAAGGGATGGTAACGCTTAATGTTTGACTTTAATATTGTCTTATCGTCATCATTCTTTTGTTGTCCTGGCTCCTGACAAGTATTTGTTTTGTGGCTTTCTGCGCATTTTATATTCATATATACATGATTATTTTGTGTTATACTTCTATTGCCTACTAATTGCTATTAATACTGCCTAATTTGTAAGGAAATATAGCCTGGCTGGTCGCATTCTATTGGAATGAAACAAGGGTAAGAGTGAGGTTTGTTGCACTCTAGAACCTGGCTTAACCCCAGCGGCCTTTATGTCACTGACCATTCCAAAGAGGTACCCATATTGTCACTGACCATTCCAAGGAGGTATTCATATTTCCAACCTTTTGAGTTTGCCATTTCGCATACTTTGCTCTTTTCTATCGTTGTGATTGGTGTTTGTTTCAAATACGTTTGTTTGATTGACTGACTGTGTTCTGTGAATGTTATATTTCCTTCTCGACTTTTATACCATAATTTGTTTCTGACTCGAAATAGGATATGGATCAAATTTAGTGTTACTTATAGTTTTAAACTGTAAACATGACTCTATTACCATGATTACACTATTTAAAATACTGGATCTCATGGATCAAGAAGGCTAAAAATATCGGACAGGGAAAGCAGCATTCAAGGACGACAGTCAACCACAAAACACAAAAACAAACACGCAAACAGACAAATGAAAAGGCAAAATTAATAAAAAATGCAAACGACATCACAAACACAAAAGGGTTGACAATAGGGCTACCGCCTTGGAACGGTCGGTGGCAAAGTAGGCCACTGGGGGTTTAAACCGGTTCTAGGGTGCACCAAACCTCACACTTAACATACTGTCATCCCATTAAAATAGGACAGTGTAAATAAAAAAATCCCCGCCATGATCTAAAGGCGACACAATCCGTAGGAAAGCATTCAAGTTCGTGATGTGTTTTGAGAAACGTTGACAACTTTCTTAACCAAAAGTTGCCTGTTCAATCAATCAGAACCTAAAATTGAAACTCAAGGTCACATAAACACCAATGTTGGTTGGACAGTTTATGATCATATGTAACAAAAGTGCAAATTTCAAATAAATCATTTAGATAGTATTGAAGATGTTTTGGAGAAACTCTGCCAGACGTCATACCCAAACACTGGCGTCTCTCAATCGCCTTCCACATGTTCCAACGAAACTAGTCAAGAAATACCCGTTATTTTTCTGATAAATACAATCATATGACTGTGACAAAATAGTGAACCAATTTGGAAATTTACAATTTGACAAGACAGTAATTGCAGTTACTACTATTCTATTTTCAAGGTAAATTAAAGCTCCATAATTGTATTAAGAAATCTAAAAGCAACCATCGAACGAATTCTAAATATCCGCCAGTATGTTAATGTTATTAAGACTTCACACTAAACGATATGGTTTAAACCCTACACAATTAAAGATAGTTGTTGCAATAATCATATTTTCTAAGTAAATTAAGGGCCATACCTCTATTCCACAATGGCAAAACAATTTGATATATCATAAACATTATTAACATTTACTGGTATCCTATTTGTATATAAAATGTCCACCCAAAATATTGTTTAATTTTCAACAAAACTTGATTAATCAACATGAACTCAACACAAAAATGTATTTTCGTAGATAATCAGGGGCCATAACTCTATTTAGAAAAGGCAAAGGCCCACATGATCGTATGAAAGTGATGTCTGTTTGATATAAGGCTTCACAGCAATTTTAGTTTAAATCCAAAATAAGATAAAGAAGTTATCAAAGCCTTGCACCACCTAAGCTTTACCAAAAATGTGCATTTTTGTTAAGTAGCTCAGTGTCATAACTCTATTTTAAATGAGAAAATCGGCCTTGCTCGTAAGAAAGTGGCATCTTAACGATATATCGCTTCACAGTAAAATTGGTTTTAACCGAAAATAATTTACAGAAGTTATTAACAACTTTCACGAAAGTTTTAGCCAAAAATGAATGCCCGTCCCTCCATCTTCAATCCTTAAACAGCTTTTAATTATTTTTTCGAAAATTGCATTCAGCATAGACAGAATATAATCAGTCATGTTTTTGTCTTATTTATGTACAAAACAAAATCATATCGCTAAAATATAAACTTGTACACATTTTTTCTTTGAAAATCAATATTTTCTTATCACTTACGGGCTTCCGTAGAAAATGCGTTGGTGTTACGAAATGCAAAGAATACCATTAATCCATACAGTGGTCTCGTATATAGTACAGTTTCTGCTATTGATATGCAAAAAATCACGAGTATATCTTTCCGGGTAAACCAAAAGTGTTTTTTGCACGATACGAGAAGTTGGGTCCCTCCCTATTTAAACAATAGTATTACTTAAAGATCTCCGGCCACGTTTTGTTTCATGAACATGTTTATGTTTGTTTAAATCGAAATGAACACATTTCACAATCTGTGAAAAGAGAGAATAATATTTTATTTGATGACGTAGAAAACTTTGAACAGGTGAATTAATCCACAGGTAAATGTATTTATCAATTAACTGGCAATAGTTGTGCAGCTATCAGATTTACCTCATTCCCCGTGCAGTCACGCAGTGGTAAAAGTAGTATCTACGTCATGCAAATAATACTTTATTTTACATAAACCCAGTAACGGTTTTAAATATATGTTTCTCCCCGGGACTATCAAGAAATGTTCATATGATGTTTAAGAGTTAAATGTGTTAATTGATAATACTACAAAAAGGACAATATATAAAAAGCGCTTGCACATAAGGATCACAGAACATTGTGACAGTACACTTTGATTGATCACAGTTATATTTACAGATGCATACTCAAAACCTATGTCTGACATACTAGTACTATTACACTAGTAAGTTGTCGTGATAGTAATTTGTGCGAATATTAAGGGTGTAAATTTCATTATACCACCTTATTATTAACAGTTAAAGCCATTGACATTGAAACCCTGAGAAGGAAGGTAGTTGCATGAACTTTCGTCTTTCATACAAGAACAATTAAAACTTGAAATATTAGATTTTTATTTTCCAAAGTTGGGAATAATATTTAACAACTGAAGTGTCCGTAACTTCAGTGATAACAGTTAATTGATAATTTAATTCAGCATTTTACTCTCATAACGTGTTTTTTATTTTGATAGAATGTTTAATAAGTGAGGTTTCCATTTTAATATTTATGTGCCTAAATAAACTACTTTGAAAGAAGGGACCGTATCAGCCAATCAGTATATTCAATTACAGGCTGCTGTAAAATAATTATAGCAGGCTACATCAAGACAAAGTAATTAACTTAAAGTTCCTCGCTGTTTTTCAACACATCTTAGAAAATAGCCTTTGAAATTTGGTGAAAATCCTACGAGAAAGAAGCAAGATGCGCCTGTCGTATCAGAGACGGGATGTGACCTATATTCTGTCGAAAGTAGGTCACAGCGACCGAAAATTCTGGACAATGATTATAGAAACTAAATTTCAAAAGCAATATTTTAAACAAATGATACATAATAATCAATTTAAATAATCTAATTAAGTACAAACTTAATTTAAATCAAAGGACAGAAGTCACGAACAGCATAATATTATATGTTTGTGTTATTAACATATGAAGTTGAGATAATTAATGTAACTATATAACGTATTTAATTAATCCTTTGATTACACGATTCAACCTTTTTCCTTTGTCGATTATTTATTCTGACAATGACTACTAATTTATTAAGATAATTATATACACATTTATTGTTGTATATTTGTTGTGTTAAAGTCGATCCATATGACAAAAAGGGGTAACAAAACACTATAACAAAACATGAATGCAGTACTAGTATTTTATTAGTGCAGAATTAGTGTTACAAATGACATGCAAATGAGGTTAACAAAATACTAATAAAACACTAACAAAACACTATTAACAAAATACTAATGTTGTACTGAAATCTGAATATTAACAAAACACCAATAAAATAATGAAACAAAACACTAATAAAAGACTCCTAACAAAACATCTATGCAACACTGTTAACAAAACATTAATGCAACACTTAACACAACATCAATGCAACACTGTTAACATGCACCACTGTTAACAAAACACTAATGATGTACTGTTCAGCAAAACACCTATAGAATACTATTAACAAAATACTAATAAAACACTAATAAAATTAATACAAAACATATATATTTAATAAAACACACACAAAATTGGTAGAAAAATAGTCAGAACTTTCACAACTTTGAGTATGCAGTTTGTGTATATCATGCATCAAAAAATACAACGCAGGACAGAAAATGTCAATAATTGCCAAATGCCCCCAAAACATGTGTGACCTCTGACCCTAAGTGTGACCTTGGCCTTTGAGGGAAACAAATAAAGTAACAGTAATAAGACAAAAAACTGAACTCAACCCACTGGTAGACATTAACATTTAGAATTGCTTCAAAATAATTTGTTATCTTTCTATGTCCCTTTTACTTTAGACAGTCACAAGCACCTGTCAAGGTAAGCCTATCTCTACAACTCATGTGGAATTTTGACTGTTACAGCATTAGTGGAAAAAATACATCGTGAAAAATAATAATAAACAGTTTTGCATCCAATGGTAAATCCATTTTCACTGAATCTATTCGTCCATTCAACTTGAAGACTGTTGTCTAGATCTCAAACCCTGAAAGTTAATGTAAAATGTTTTATGTTAATAGTTGTTTATGAATTTATAATATTTTTGTTAATAAGGCATTCAAAATGTATAAATATACAGCTTTAAAGTAGTATTTGTAATTGTTAAACTATTATGGTATTACACTTTTGGCATAAGTATTTGAGATCTAATAAATTATAGTTTGGTATGGGATACGTATCTAAGGAACATATATTATGAGTATTATAACCACTGTCATAAATTCACCAAATTACATCACATAGTCAACTATTATGTTACCAACAACTCAAGTTCACATCTTGTACAAGTTTTTTTAAGTACATACAAAAGATTATTTAAACAACCATTATACTTACCATTATGTGATAAGAAATTAAATTATTCATGGTCCTGGTGTAAACTTCAGTGTTGTGCAACTGTCAGACATAATCAGCAGGAGTTGTCCTTAATTTGATCAGCTGAAAGAAATTTAAATTAGCATGAGTTCTACTTCTACTTTGCAAATTATCGCTGTTCTTATATAAGACCAACTGATGAAGATTTATGCATCATTAATTTCAGTAAAGAAATTAGGTCATAAAACAACTAAGTAAAAAATTAATTTCAGAGCTCTCTCAATTAGCAACCATAAACATAAACAAAGAATGTCTTGCCAAACTGTTATATTAATCATGTTAATAGTAGTAGAGGTTTAAAGTAATTTACTTACATGAATAATCACAAATTAGTGTTCTTTAAGTCCTGCCTGTGTTTCTGGTTGAGTTTAAAATCCATCATAATGTTCATTCCTGAATGATGAAATCCATCAATGCATTAAATGTTTCATTATAGTTTTTTATGTTCCACCATTTGTTTATCATTGTAACCATCTCTTCAATTAATTTACATTAAGTGCTACATTCTGTAATTCAAGTTTAAAAATCCTAAAGTTAACAACTCTGTGCACATGTTTCTTCATAACCTTTGTATACATTTTCAAATCCGAACTGCTAAATGTGTATAAACCAATCCAGACTGAGTTAGAGGCAATTTGTAGGGTTTGCAGGTTTTTATTCTGAGCTGCCATATACAACATATAATGCCAGATGGATAATAGGTGGTCAGTTCACCCTCAGTTCCCCAACATCAGTTTAGTGTTAGCTAGACATGTTATGTCTGAAAGGTTGGGAGAGTGGCAACAATTATAAAGGAATCAGGTTTCAACATAAATATGTGGTTGCTGAAAGTATTGTTTTGTTTTTAAAGTGATAGAGTTTTAATAAACACCAATCAATTGCACCACTTTTTTCATAGACCTGTTATATTTAGATATATGTTCATGCTTTCCTGTACCATATCATAAATTATTTCTGTTTTGACAGTGCTAGAAATAATTTCTAGAATATCATAATAGCTTTGCATACTTCCAGCCAATTAAAAAAGTTGATTAATATTACTGGTAATTTTAACTAATTTCTATATGTGACCACAGAACTTTAAATTGGTAATACTTATGTGTAGCATGGTCACTGGAATTCCCTTTGTATTAATGATGAAACCTGTCAGAATAAATGGTGTACTCTAACTACCAGTTATTAGAAGTCAATAGTATGGAAGCCAACTGAACTGGACGTGCTACCAAACAAACAGAGTAATAATATGGTCTCATCTTGTTGGTTGATGTAACATCGAGATGTACCATACACTATCTACAGTAATACTTATACATGACTGAATTAGTATATTAAAATATTCTTTTAATATTGACAAAGATATGTCTTGCAACTTTTAACATGACTCATGCAATTGATGAATCAAACTGTGCCCTACAGTAAGTAAAGTGGTACTGTGGCAAGTCTATATATTCTTGCAAGTGTTCTCAGTGACTTAAAGGGAATATAGCGACACAGCAAAACAGGCTTTGTTATTAAAAGTTCTGAAAAACTTGGAAAAAAGTGAAAGAATTATCAAAATCGGATGATAAACAAAAAAGATATGACCATTTAAAGGTTGTTCTAAAACAAATATGGAAGCCGCCATTTTTAGAACTATGACATCATAGTTCCATATTACCAAATATGCAATATTGATAAATATCATTTTAAACGAAGAAAATCACTGCAAATGAATGAATTTGTTTACTGGTCATTTAAAGCATTGTTGCCATTAAGTATTACATATTTTTCATACAGTTGCTGTCGTTTTTTCCCTATAAACCAGTAAATTTTCATATTTATAAATATTCCATATATGGTCATTTAGAACCATGATGTCATAGCTCTCAAAATGGCCGCTTCCATATCCGTTTCAACAGAAACTTCAAATGATCACATCTTCATTTATCATCCGATTTTGATAATTCTCTTCACACTTATTCAAGTATTTCAGAACTCTCAAAAATAAAGATAGTTTGGCTGTGTCGCTACATTCCCTTTAATGATCAGCTCCAAGTTAATGGCGGATCATCTGTTAATTAGGAAAGATTATTAATCTACATATTAGGTCTGGTTAATTAAACATTCATTAAGGACTTATCATGAATGCTGAAGGGTAACTTTTGGATAAATACTATACATCTTCATTGTTACAAGTCAATATAATTTATTTCTGCAAATCTACTAAATATTTAATTTAAATAACTGCATCTCACTAAAAATATATTCTTTCTAACTATTATCAATTGTAATGTCATAAACAGAACCCCAAAATGTGACAATCAGATAAGTTTTATATTAATTTAATTTTAATTGCAGACTTATTTTTATATTATAATTTACAAATATCAGTTGTTTAAATATTTTGATTCATATGGATGTGTGGAAGTCATAGATGCATTCATTTACATCTGTTAGTTTCATTTTCCAGTTTTATTTTCAACTTAATTTGTTAAAGTCCACACTTGTTTTATCGAGAAAATTCTAAGTCCACATTTACCATTGATTTCCATCCCCCAAAAAGTTTGAGTTATTTTCCATGCTATTTTTTATCATTTATTTTCTCCAACTTGCCATGGCATTTTTTCATTTTTCCATGGAAAGCCATGGCAATATTCCTGATGTCAGATAAAATCCATGGAAAAATGGTACGTTGTTAAAATTTTCATGGATTTTTTTTAAGATTTCACAGAAATCTATGAAATTCCATCCAGTTCCACTCCAACTTCCATAGAATTCTATGGATTTCCATGGAAACTGTTTAATGAGGATGGCACATCTAGAGACATGTGTTGAAAATTACGTAAAACAACATACAAACAAACAAATACATTGTCACATAAATGACTAAATCTACAATCAAATATATATATTCATTTGTCTTAGGCATCATGCTAATTTGGCTTAGAGTTTAGCTTGAAGATAATAAAGCTCTCAAAGTGCTAAAGTAATAACACAAGTGTTTTTATTCTCAAGTGCAAGGTAACACTGATACTGTTTTCTTACATGAATCTACGTTTAATGCAACACTAATGCTGTACTCTTACATATGTACATAAAGAGAAGTCTAATGAAACACTAATGCTATACTCCAACTTAATGTTTAAGACTAAAGAAACACTATCAAAACATCTTTACCATTTTCTAAGTTAATGAAACGTCAATAAAACATTTTTCTAAAAAGTACAGAATTGATGTTTCATTAAATGTGATACTAATAAAACACTCTAACAAAACACTAAAGAGTATTTTGTTAGTATTTTATTAATGCAGGATTAGTATTTTGTTAAGTTTTTTTTTCATATCCCACCATCTAAAGGCACATTTAACAACATAAGTACACCGATTCTAAACTATCTGACAACGAGGTATATGTATGTATATATAGCTTACAGTATATATTTTGAGAATCCAAACTCTATAAACGGCTTTATCAAGTTGGATCACACTCCAAAACTAAAAGTTACAAACTCATAATCAATTTTACGCATATTCAATCACGGATATTTTAAGAACCATAAACATATACTTTTAATCGGAAAGTTTACACAATTATATAATCTGAACGCCTGGATATATTTTTGATAAATGGTTTTGTAGTGCAATTTCAACGTCAGTTGGCGGTACGTTAGTTTCTCTAACTTTCCAAAACAACCTTTCAAAACCAAATAAACAAATGGACGGGGCCATAAACAATCTTAGAAGTTTTATTTCCGAAACATGTATTCTATCCTTAAGTGTCTTAAACTTAAACTATTTGATTAAATTGTAACATTATTATACTAGAAATATTTTAGCTAAGATTTGTTTGAAAAACAAGAATTTCAGTAGAAAATGGCATGGCCTACATGTCGAGCCCTATTGTGAAGTAGTCCAGACATTTGATTTTACCGACACATATATTTAGTCGAAAAAGGTCACAGCGACCCAAAGTTGTTCACATGATGTAAGTTGCATATCAGGATTTTTTTTTTGAAATTTGGTGAATATCCTGCACGAAATTAGACGGGTGTTCTGCGGAACACGTGTGTCGCTTGTCAAGTATAACAAGGTTTTTTGGACCCAGATAAATGACCTTGACAAACTGGCCTGACTAAGTTTTCGTGAATAAAAATGAGTATTTAACACATATAACGACCTTCAGTGTGACCTTTCTATATTAGTACGGTCATGTTGTTGTTGTCATGATGAGTATATATTGAAAGTTTGATGAAGAAATATCAAGAATAACGTTTTCGTGACTGACGTTCGTGAAAAGAAAATGAGTATTTAACCCATATAATGACCTTCATTGTGACCTTGACCTTTATATTTTAGTATGGTCATGTCGATGTTGTCATGATGAGTATATATTGAACGTTTGATAAAGAAATATCAAGAAATGAGAAAGTTATAGCGAACGTTAAGTTTTCGTGAAGAAAAAATGAGTATTTAACCGATAGAATGACCTTCACCTTTATATTTTAGTATGGTCATGTCGATGCTGTCATGATGAGTATATCTTGAAAGTTTGATGTAGAATATCAAGAAATGAGAAAGTTATAGCCAACGTTAAGTTTTCATGAAGATAAAATGAGTATTTAACTGATATAATTACCTTCAGTGTGACCTTGACCTTTATATTTTAGTATGGTATGTCGATGTTGTCATGACGAAAACATATCAAGAAATGAGAAAGTTATAGCCAACGTTAAGTTTTCTGAAGAAAAAATGAGTATTTAACCCAAATAATGACCTTTAGTGTGACCTAGACCTTTAAATTTTAGTATGGTCATGTGGATGTTGTCATGATGACTATATAGTGAAAGTTTGATGAAGACATATCAAGAAATGAGAAAGTTATAGCCAACGTTAAGTTTTCTTGACGGACGGACTGACTGACGGACGCACGGACGGACGACAAAGTGATCCCTATGTGTCGCATTTTCCGTGGAAAAGGCGACACAAAAAGCAAGATGCGCATGTCGTAGCGGAGACCGGTCATAACCTTTATTTCCTCGAAAATATGTCACAGCAACTCAACATTTCGTACCTGATGTTTACTGCATATAATGAATATTTCTGGTGAAGTTTGGTGACAGTCATGCAATAAAGAAGCAAGATAATCATGTCGTAGCAGAGATCGGACGTGACCTACATTTTGTCAAAAGAAGGTCACAGAAACTGAAATGGTTTATGTGATGTGTTGGATCAATACAAGGAACATTCTGGCGGAGTTTGTGGGAGCAGGATACGCATGTCGTAGTAAAGACAAGACGTGACCTATTCTAGGTTACAGAAACCCTTAATTTTGCAAGTGTTGTAAGATGCATATAAGAAACATTCTGGTGCAATTTGGTGAAAATCTAATTTGAGATCCGTAAACAGGCTCAGCAAAAACTGTCGAAATCTGTTCAGCTCTTCTTGAGAAGAGATGTTTTAAGATTTCTACCGTTATAATGGCGGCCATCTTGCAGGTCGCGCTGACATAATTTTGACTAATTTGAAAAACATTGACCTAAGATTCCTCCACGTAAATTTTGTCAAAAGCGACATAGGGGATTCTGAGATAAAATCGTCTGAAGAAATGGCTAACGATAGACAAAGACTGATCCCAATAGATCACCAGACATCTTGAGCATTTGACTCAGGTGATCTAAAACAAATCCACCTTTTAAGATAAAAAGATTGATTATAAATATGCTCATGGACTCTCTTAACCCAAGCTAAAAGGTGTGAGAAATGAGTGATTATTAACTGCTTGGATCAATCCTATAAAGTTATTGAACGGAATAACTAATGCAAAACAAACTATGCGTGTATCTCCAAAACTGCTCTTAATGATTACTTGTGCTGTTCTTTCTTGCAGAGATTCTCAATAACATAATAGGAATCTACAGCTAGCTTTGACAGTAAATGATGTACCAGTATAACTGTCCATTCGATCTCCTTGATGTCTACATGATCTTCTGTATCTAATAAAAGCGACACTCTCTCCAATCATGTAAATTACAAACGTGCCACTCAGTGGATCGACAAGGAACTTCAAAATCCAGTCAACAAAACAAAAGAGTGAAAAATCGGGACTGTCCCGCGTAAATCGGGAGAGTTTGAACGTGTGGAGATGGAGTAAACAACAGATGGTTCCATTTGATATCTCGTGCAGTACGACTATGTTTTTAATCTCTCTGTTTCACTTTGTTTACATTTCTCAAGGGTTATTGCTGTCAAACTACTTGGACTACTTTCGGTCATTATACATTTACCATTTTGCCATTAAATAAGCAAAGAGACTTATAAAACACTACCGAATATTCACGATCGTTAACTTCAAAAAATCGTAGATACCCGTGAAAACAATTACGGTCGG
>JAWPHD010022361.1:0-25320 GCA_037043455.1 Cyrtodaria siliqua
CATTGGGCTGATAAACTCAACTGGGGCTGACGGTTTTCATTCCAGTGATGCAACTGAAAAGTTCATTTCAGGACAGATTTGAGGGCATAGGAAAATTGAAAGATTTTCACATAAAGTTGCATATTGACAAAAATGGATAAAAAAATCGAACAGGAAAAGTAGCAATCAAAGACGACAACCACAAACACACACAGAAACAAAGAACAAAATTACAAAAGAATACAACATTACAAATGAATAAAAGGTCAAATACGACATCACAAACACAAAAAGAGGGTTGACAATAGGGATACCGCCTTGAAACGGTCATTGGCAAAAAAGGCCGCTGGGGGTTTAAACCAGGTTCTAGGGTGCACCAAACATCACACTTACCCTACTGTCATCCCAGTTAAACAAAACGGTGTAAATAAAGAAATCCCCGTCATGAAATAGTCTTTAACCAACAAGGCAGCATTAATAGGCAATATAAGTAAAACACATAGATGCTCGTGTATATATACAAAAAAACAAAAGCCTAAAAAGCCACAATGAAGGTACTCGCTGACTTGGCAGAAGCCAGAACAACAAGAGAATAAACCATTGAGGGCACGACAAGACAAGACCGCAGACAAACATCAAACGCCACCATACCATAGGGCTTTAGGTAGGCGTCATCATAGGGTCCACAGCCTGTCCGGTCATCGTACAATTAAAGAGGAAAGCGTAGTGGCGAACTGTAAATGGTTCCACCACCAAGCATGCAGTACCTTGCGTTTGGGTATCAAATTTATTACCAATCCCAAAAAAAGATTTAGATGTTAGGATTTGTCTGGATATGCGTCAAGCAAATGAGGCAATTCAGAGGGAAAGGTTCCCATGCCAAATAATGAGGAAACATTTGAACAAATGAATGGATCTTGTGTTTTCTCTCGACTCGATTTAAAGCAATCATTTCACCAGATTGAGTTGTAAAAAAAGTTCTAGGAACATTACAACATACAGTTGTTACAAGGGTCTTTATCGGTCTTTACGCTTACTTTTTGCGGGGTGAAAAGCGCGCCGGAAGTGCATCAAAGGGTCATACAATTGATCTTACAAGATATGCCTGGTTGTAAAAACATTGCTGATGATATTATCATGTATGCCTCTCGACAAAATTGCACAATGAGACACTGATTCGCGTACTGACTAGACTACGTAAACACAATTTGACCTTGAACAGAGACAAATGTGAGTTCAATAAGCAGGATCTTAGATTCATGGGTCACACTTTGTCAAAAGATGGAATCAAGATTGACGAAGGTATCGTGAAGGCGATTAGAGATGCTACACCGCCTACACATGTCTCAGAGGTCAAGTCTTTTCTAGGACTAGTGACATTTTGCTCCAAGTTCATCCCAAACTATGCAACATTGGCAAAACCCTTGCGAAAATCGACAAGAATAGGGAGTTCATTGGCAATGGCCAGAGAACCAAAACAAAGCATTTGTAAAACTAAAAGAAGTTTTGTCCAGTACTCAGGTAGTCTCTGTACTTTTTGCAATACAGAGATTCCATGTTTATCTCTGGGGAATGGAATTTGAAGTCTTAAGTGACCACCGCCCCCTTGAAAGAATATTTTCAAGTGTTCATGAGGCCCCTTCGAGAATTCGAAAGTGGGTCTTAAAGTTACAACCCTACTCATTCAGTCTAAAATAGCTGCCAGGTTATTTGAACAGTAGCGACATATTTAGCAGGAAACCAATGACTGAGTCAGACACTAAAGAGTATACACTTGTAAACAAACCAAAAACTATGTCAGTTTTCTGGCCAAAGCTTGTGTTCCCATAGCTGTCACATTAGAGGAAATACAGCAAGTTTCGAAATCTGACCCAATCCTACAAAAAGTCCGTACTTGCATTCAAACTAACAGATGGGGAAAATCAGAAAATTTGAGACCTTATTATCAAGTCAGAAATGAGATAACAGTCAAAGATTCATTAATCCTGAAAGGCAATAAATTGGTGATACCAGAAAAAACTTCAAACACGTGTGCTTATCGCGGCATATGAGTCACACATGGATGTGATCAAAACAAAAAGGCTAATCAGAGAAAACGTTTGGTTTCCAGAATTAGACAAAAAAGTTGAAGAACGTGTCATGTTTGACAAATGGTTTTTAACCCAACATACGAACCTCCGGTAGCTATGACTGACTTACCGACAGGACCTTGGCAAGACCTAGGATTATATTTGTTTGGTCCGATAGGAAACGATGAATACCTATGAAAATTAGTTCTGATTGACTATTATACAAGGTATACACTCGTAGAAATAATAAAGTCTTCCTCTAGCCAGTCAATAATTAATCAGCTAAGGAAGTGGTTCTCCATGTTCGGTAACCCAGTCCAAATTAAGACCGACAATGCTCCAAATTTAGTGAGTGGCGAATTAGAATTTTTTTTTGGGAGAGCTATGAATCAAAAATGCTGGGATTTGTCGTTTATCGACATAAATCCTTTTATTGTAGTGCGGGTGTTAATGTGGTCACAATGACTGTACAGAGTGTGGCCCTCCTGTGTTTTGGCTTGGTAAACATCTGAACCCAGGGTTCACTGAGTACAATTTTTATTCACTTCAAAACTTGGTCTAAGCTATGACCATTTTTCAAAATTGTTATAAGTATCGTGACTGCACATTTGATATGCACATTATGCTTCTTGTTATATTATGCTGAAGCCATGGCCAGTTTATTCCAATAAATTTAGACTATTTTTATTATTGGTTTTCTTTGATAGCCCATCTGCAATAATAGGATTTCAATTGGGCGCGTAGCAGTGGTCCTGTGGAAAACTTTAACAAAAGTTTAAAAAAGTGTGTAAGAACTGCCATTGCACAAAACAAAATTTCGCGAGTTGAATTACAAACTTTCTTTTGAATTACAAACTTTCAAACTTTCTTGCTATATTGTAGGACAACTGAGCAATGTACAACTGGTTTTAGTCCAAGTAGGCTATGTTCAATAGAGATATGAAAACCAACGTCCCTCAGCTAAATAAGGTTATGAGAAACAAACGTTTAAGGCAGGTTGACAAAATAAATCAATAGAGAATTCAATACTATGCAAACAAACAAAAACATGTTAGGATACGAGGGTCATTCAATAAGTTCTGTCACTAACGCGTTTTAACAATTATGTGCTCATTGTGAGTGTTGATGTTTGATACCAAATGAAAGAGGGTTTCAATCCCATTCCATTGATGGTGAAATGAATGCTGTATCTTTTGTGTGACGAAAGTTATGGAACATTTAATACACATCACTTGTACATACTGAGGCATTTTCGTCCTTAGTTTTTTTCAGGTATGTTAATTGTTACTTTTTTAAATGCCTGTTTCTCTTTAAGTATTTGTCGAAGATCTTTGAAATTTCTCATACATTACCAGTTATATCTGTGCATAACAAGATTCAGAATTTAAGCATGGTAGATGAAAAGGCATTGTCTTAGAAATCAACACTTTAAGCTAACGTGTAAAATTAATTTAATGATAAATGGACATTAAATGGAAGGGCAGTCTCCTTACACAGCGTTTTTGGATGCTCGATATTTTCACTAAACAGTGTACAAAATTCTACAATAATGTGTTGAATATAAAATTTAAACACTGAAGGACTAGGATTTGTAAAAATATATGAAAACATATTATTACTATGAGAATAATTACGACATTTAAAAGATATTATAAATTTCCGTAAACAAAATGAAGAAAATCAGTGTTATTTCTGCTAAAATTAAGGGATATGCATTCACTCATATCTGGTTTGCAGCAAGACCTTTCCGAATTCTTGATAATCATTTTCATGGATTATGGGCGAATAACAACAGATGGCGTACAAGAAAATTTAAAAGCATAGAAATATTCAAATAAATTTTATAACGTTTTGTAACAAGGACATTTTCAGAGATGCCAGTATCCAAAAGGTGTGGTAGGGGGAGGTAATTCAGGGGTATAATTAACTGGAAATTTTTCATTTTTGTTGTGGAATTTAAGAGAGCGAACCCAGTAGTAATATAAATACACTACTTTATCTCAGTGTAATATCCAGTTCAAAGGATATATGCCTAGTGACAGAACTTTTTGAAGCACCCTCGTACAATAGGTACTCTGTGGGTCAATCTGTTTTAGATTCAAAAACGTGATAAAACAAAATCTAGCCCGAATTGAGAAAACACAGTTTACAAAGTTGTGAGGCAAAAGAGCACTGCTTTAAAGCTAAAAGCTGATAATGAAGAATTCCGTTACAGAAATGTGAGTCATGTGAGACCCTATTTTTTGTGTGGAAAACAAAGTCTGGGAAAATGACAGTGGAGATAAACGGAACTTAAGAAACCGGATTAACAATTAGAAAATGCTTAGTGTGCAGTAATGTCAGAAACAATTACCTTGTGTTGATAAACAGATAATGAACTATGTGTTACAAACCAAATGTTGTCAGTATAATTAATTTACTTTATGTATTGCATGCAACAAATAATTTAAATTGAGACGAATGTAATGTATATCTATAGCCACACCAGCAGGCGGGACTTGTTATGAGTTTGCCTATCTATCCAGTATATCTAAGCAGTTCTGTATTTAAACATGTAAACCAGTTGTCATACATGTAAACCAACTGTCATGTTTTCAATGATATTACAGTATGGAACGCCATATTAATATAAACTCAATTATTCTAAGGTCTAATTCGATTGAAGAGAAGTTCAACTCATCTGAAGAGAGGTCTAATTCAGTATTGGAATTGAACCTCTCTTCAATTGAATTGAACCTCTCTTCAAATGAATTAGACCACTATTCATCTGTATTAGGCATCTCTTCAATTGAATTGAACCTCCTGTCAATTGTAGACAGAGGTTCAATTGTTTTAAACATATTTATTTTTTTACATCGATTGCGAAACAAGTTATTGCAACTTAGATTAATCACTCTCGATGGCTTCCTGGGTAGAACCAGTACTAAGCAATGTGGATTAATTATCTTGCTCAAGGATAAATAACGTGGTCGCGACGGAGGATCGAACCCACGACCTCTCGATCAGGAGTTCGGCGCTCTACCACTGGACCACGCACTCCACGTTCAGGTGTAGCTAATTGAAGAGAGGTCTAATTCAACTGAAGAGAGGTTCAATCCAATTGGAGAGAGTCTAATTCAATTGAAGAGAGGTATAATTCAGTTGAAGAGAGGTTCAATTCCAATACTGAATAAGACCTCTCTTCAATTGAATTAGACCTCTCTTCAATTGAACTGAACCTCTCTACAGTTGAATTAGAATTCTCTTCAAATAACTGAAGAGAGGTTCAGTTAATTGAGTTTATGTTAATTTGTCGTTCCATACATAGGTGTGTATTTAATTGTGGGTATAGAGATCAACCTGCATGTAACTATTAAAGCTTCGCCTTGAATAAACTAACGTATATTGTCCGTATAGTTTGCAGTCAGTTTTGGTTTGGGAGTCATTGTGAGAAGCGATGCAATTGTGCTGAGCAATCGGAAGTATGTGATACTGACACAGGCGCATGCGCATCGGGCTGTTCTGCAGGGTGGTCAGGACCGGGATGTCAAACAGGTTTGACGAAACATTATTATTCAATTTCTTTTTGTTAATGGTTTTATTTGAAATGATCCAATCAGCTTTTCTGTCGTATTTACTATTATTTGTCTTAATCTCTTGTTTCAGAAAGTATGTATTTGTTTGAAGATCTTTTGCCACTATTATATTTAGTTATCGGTGGTACATTTTCAATTGCTTTTGTTTTCTTACTTAATTTTCGATTCGGTGGTTCCACTACTCCGGCCGATAAAAGGCTCTGGGTATTGTTTAACCACTCATAGGATATGTTGTCTGCTTTTTAATTTAGTCTTTTGGCTGTTGCTTGTGATATGCAGACTTCATAACCGCTGCTCCCAACTAAATTACATTTTGTTTATTTCGCTCTTCGGGGCATAGTAGTGTTTGTTAGAGACTGGGACCATACGCCGCTGGATATGGGAGAGGAAAATCTCTATGTCCACCGCCATATGCATGCCATCTTCGGAATGGTTAAAATTATGTTCTATTGATTTTATAAATATTGAGTTCTGCTCAACTCGGGGCTAGAGGGCGTGAGCGGTAGCTAGCATATTTCACTACCGTTCATGAACAGTCTCAATCAAACCGAGACTGCAATATTTTGTATGTGTCTTGTTCGGCCGTTTCCAAGGGTCCATTATCATACTCTTTTATATCACCAGAGTAGTTATTCCGTGTAATGTAATTAAACTGACGCAATCTGGCTCAGATGAAAACTGGAATAGAAACATACCTTAATTTGTAAAACATGTTCAATATATATCAATGCAATAACTAGTAACTCTCGGTTCCAAAGGTCTAAGTTCTAAATAATACAAATACACATGCTTGCATAATACATTTAACTTTATTGAAATATGATACTTCTTTCACCTGATGTATAAGTTGGGTATTATGAGCTATCTAATGTTTTTAATTTCGAAAAACTGTGTAAGTTTCCTGAGCAAAATGAGTTTTCTTTTCAGTTTGAATATTTTTTTTGTGTCTTGTCCGTATTATCATCTGTATGAAATAACCACAGAACAAACATTCGGCTTTATTTTGGTATACCTTAGTTTTTGGGTAACCTTGGATTTTAAAAGCTATTAAATTATGTACAGTAAAGACATACGTTATAAGGAAAACCTATCCATGACTTGTCAAAATAATGCACTATATACAATAAATGCATATCGAGTTTTTGAAAACATCTGTCATTGTCTTGATACATTATCAACTTGAACACAATGGGAAAAAAACAAAGGCGAGTGGAATGTTTGTCTTGTTTACACTGAATTGCGTGTGAATGTCATTTATTGAACAGAAAGCCATTGTTTAAATTTGGAAATATGTTTTGGTCTGTATTATCAAATATAATTATCCTGTATAATAGCCACGTTACACAAGGTCACGTTCAATTTATCTTGTTTTTCGAATCGAAAACACATTATTTAGATTACGAGAGAGAGTGTAATGATACATATATAGGACTTCGGGACTATCTTACGCTTAATATCAAATGTTTTCGTATGTTTTTTAGCGTGCTCAGAGGAAGCACTATTTGTCCCAATGATCAAACCCAGCAGCGCCTTTGAGAATCAAATGCGAGGTCTCCGAATGAATTTCTATCCAATAAGCAGGTCCTCCAATACACACTTCCACCAATCAATTACATTTTATAATATGGATGTATTTTCCTTTCAAAAGTACATATTTCTGTAATAATTTAAGTTGTAAAGCCTGTCAGTACTGAATGGTGGTACATATGAAATATAAGAGAAGGTCGATATTCAATGAAATACATTCGCAGAAGGTTCATTATACAACTTGTTATACATGACCGGTCCAGTAATCAAAAACATTAACCCGGCTGTTAAAATGGCCTATGTAACCTCGGCCATGTTTTCAACAGGGTCAATTTGTTCGGTAAAGGATATATGTATGGTCAAGTTTTATAAACATATACGCTAAAACAAACATACATGTATGCTTTTTCAGGATACGCTCAAGACTGTAAATCTGTATATTTAATGTAAATGGTGTATAACCTGTAATGTAAATATCTCTATATTTAATTCAAATATGTCTATATTTAATGTAAATACTTTATTTAGTGTAAATTGTATTTAGTGTAAATCTGTGTTTATTCAGGCTGTTTACACCGGTTCGGTCAAGACTGTAAATACCCATGTGGTAACTGTGTTAATAATACCACATGTGATCACGTGACTGGAGAATGCATCAATGGATGCCAAGCTGGCTGGACAGGGGCTTTCTGTACACAAAGTAAAGTGCTATCCCTTTTATTTGTATCTATATGATTTACATGTATTGTGTTCATATACGGTTTACATTGTTTTGGTTTCTCCCGTTTTACAATTGTTGTAAATATATGATACCCAAAATAATTAAAAACCCGTATATTATCTATATTTTTTTTATATACAAGTAGGTATATAGATGTTAATCAACACTGTTTTCGTATAACGGGATATAATTCCCTCTGCCAGTTCACATAATTATCTAGTAAATAAAAGCCGTAGTCACGAGGCTTTTACTATATATGTGGACTGGCCGACGGCAGTATATCCCATAATACGAAAACTGTGTTTATTAACTTATATATTACATTTATTCACAAGAATGTGCCTATATTTCAATAAATATTTCTGGATTCACTAGGGATCTACGTTGCCTTACGTTCGAACTTCGCGAAAGAATACACCACAACTGTCACAACAATGTAATTAAAAAAAATATTTCCGGCAAAATCTTATAATTTCCCTAGGGATTTATTTCCTAAGGGAATTACAACTTTTAAACACCTCAGAGTCACAGGCAGAAATGTAATATGGAAGTCGAATAGGAAATGTAGCATTCACAGAACAGTCACCCACGCATTCAACACAAACAACAGTTACAAGGGAAAACAGAAGCAAAGTATGCCATACTACAAACATAAAAGGGTTGACAATAGGGATAATGCCTTGGAACGGTCACTTGGAACGGTTTGTGCCAAACAGGCCGTTAGGGAGTGGGGTGGGGTGGGGTTTAAACTAGGTTCTTAGGTGCACCAAACCTCACTATTACCCTTGTGTCATCCTAATAAAAAACTCTCATCGTCAGTTAATGTTCATGAAGATAATTTTTAAACTGTCATTGTGAAAAGTTTGCAACATATTCATGATGTTTGTTAAACATAAGGTTTCTTCTAGTGAAAACATGTGTTTGATTTGCAAGGTTTTGTAAAGTTTATGTATATGTTGTTGTTTTTATATGGATAAGAAACGATCAAATAAGATATCTGTAGTTAAATTATGTCACAATGCCATAAGAAAAGATGAATACATTTTAAGTACCTCACACCCCTAGCACCGGTTTAATCGGTATCCTACTTCAAAGCCACATATATTGGACCCGTTTGTTCCAAAGGACCCATTACGTGGTCGAAGTATTAACTTTCATACCCCATCCAACCCCTTCTCCAAGAAGCGAAAACGGGGTTGGCTGGGGTATGACATAAAACCTTAAATGCGGCTTAAAAAGTTTGTATATTGTGAAATTAAACATTTAATTGGTAATTATAAGCAGGTCACATTTTTTCAGTAAAAATTGTTTTAAACATGTTTTATTGTCGAAATATCTGTTATAAAATCCTGCTAATATAAGGTTCCCATCGCTTAATGGAATTAAGACCACGAAATGAATAAATACAGCACTACTGATTCATAGCATAAGCTTTTAAAACGATCAAAACTCGCATCTTTACAACATTCCCACTCTGTAAAACCTTTTTTTATATTACAGTAAACGAACTATATCTTCATGTAAACATCAGATCTACTTAACTCAATTGCAATCGATGCTAAGTACCACATCTAGACATTGCTAAAGGCCGTTAAAGAGATAATAGAGACCATTAAAGCAAATATATTACAAATTAAAATACAAAGTGATCGATTTATACATGGTATGCTCATTTTATGTTTAGTAGTAAGTTTTCTTTGCTTTGAAATTATTGTATTTATATGCTATACTGTATATGATAAAATAGCTCACAAAGACGTCATCATTCCAAGATCTCCGACTACATGTACATTTCTTTGCAATGTTTAATAGGTCATAAATGGTATTTTGATAAATAAGCTTGTTAAAGTTTTTTTAAAAATAAAAGTAGATATTAAAGTCGTACAGGAAATTTAGCATGCAAGACCACAGTCAATCAAAAACATGCATAGAATAAACAAAGATTAATAAAAGGCAAGATATGACATCACAAACATAAAATAGTTGACAATAGGACTACCGCATTGGAACGGTCAGTGGCAAAAAAGGCACTGAGGAGTTTAAACCAGGTTCTAGGGTGTACCAAACCTCAAACTTACCCTATTGTCATCCCAATAAAATGGGACAATGTAAATAAAGATATCCGCGCCAATTTATTCTCTAACAAACAAGGCAGCATTTATAGGCAATATACGTATAACACATAAATGATCGTGTATACTGAATACTAAAAAAGTCTAGAAAGCCACAGAGCAAGTACTCAGTGACTTGGCACAAGCCAGAGCAACACGAGAACAAACCGTAAAGGGTACGACAATACAAGATTTAAGACAAATATCTTTGAGGTTTAGGTAGACGTCATCATAAGGTCCACAATCTGTCCGATCATCGCATATTCAATGAGGAAAGCACAATGGCCAACTGTAAGTGGGTCAAAACTTCTTTTGATAAACCTTTTAACAAGTTTAATAAAGATTGCATTAAAGTGAATATGACCAGGGTTCTTACGAAGTTTGTATATCACAAGTCGGGTTGTTATAGCACTTGTCGCAGAAGAGTTCTTAAATTACTAACTTGTTTGAGATAATTGCAACAACGCTAAGTTTAAAGTAAAAAAAATAAATCATATTTATGTTGGACTTACTCAGACCATTCATTCTACAGTAAAATGACACTAGTCTTCCGACAGTTTTCAATCGAAAAGCGATAGGTGTATGCCTTCCTATGTCTCCATTTAATGCTGCAGTCTGTGTATATTTGTCTACACCCATTACCAATCTACATGCCAGATGGATTGTGTGCTAACCATAGACACTAATGGCCGTATTGTGTGTAGGTGTAGCAAACCTATTGCCAACACAGGAAGTGTTGTCTGTGGTCGCATACTGGCGGCCAATAAAAAGACTCTTACACTAATTTAAAGTTTTTGGTTTATATCACATTGTTGATCTGTTTTTACATTTTTCAAGCATTGTCATGTTAAAATTGTGAGTTTTGAAAATGTATTTACTTATATGAAAATGAGCGTATGAATAAAATATTTTGCCATATCAGTGTTTATGTTTTTAAAGGGAGCATTCATTCATGAGACAAGTTTAAGAAGATACATGAACCCATTTCCATTTGTGTTGAGAATATAAATTATGCTTGGGCTTAGATATGAATGAAAATACTGCATTTAAATTTCAAAAGATACACAATAAATGGTCATGTTCTACACTTGCATATAAACGATCTAACACTAACACGTATTGTCCATGCTGTGTGTGTCATTGTAATTTCAAGATCATGCTTTTTCAATGACCAGTGTGTGTAAAATAACTGTGTTTATAACAAAGAGCAGAATGGCCAGGTAAACTGTATTCTTAATAGCCAATATAGCGAAGTTGCAAGGTATAGCTTCTACTGTTAATGCTTATGATAGTACAGTATAGCTTCTACTGTTAATGCTTATGCTAGTACAGTATAGCTACTACTGTTAATGCTTATGATAGTACAGTCACACTGTAATACTGTTTCTAACAATGTAAGGTAGGGTTTATAATTATTGTAAGTGCTGGCATATTATATCTAGTTTAAGCTTTAAGCTAACTGTCTCTTTAGGGAAATCAGTATTATAGACTATTTTTGCATATTTCCGTATTCTGAACTACAGTATGGGCGAATGCAATTAACTGGCAACGGAAAACTATTTTGCGATCATACTGGTTTAAAACAGTTGATAAACGATACATTTTAAAAACAAAACATTGCATGTCAATCCGACACCCTAATAGAAAACTGTTGCTTTGCAGAGTGTTATGACAAAACGTACGGAAACAATTGTGAGAAATCGTGTGGGTTTTGTCACGGAGATGGAACGTGTGATGACATAACCGGAAGCTGTCACCACGGCTGCCAGGCGGGATACCAAGGGGAATTGTGTTTAATTGGTAAGATTAATAGCAATTTTAATATGCAGTTTACGCACTTAGTCAAGTCGACGATAATAATGAAGGCTGTGATAAAGTCGGACATTGCATATATTACATGTACGTTTTTTTTATTATAAAACCACAACCGAGTTTTAAAGGGACATCGGCGTGTGAGCTTCTTAAAAGCTGTTATTTGTACAAATTGTTAAAGCGGGATTTTCTGTTGCATTTTGAAATTGGGAATTTTGTTTAAGCTGCATTGGCTGTAACTTTTAGCTGATAAAACACAAAATAATTAGATTGACAACGATTACACAAGTACCATTATTGACTATTTACTAAATAGAAGCTAAATGTTTTGACGGAATGCAATATGTTTACAAAAAAGATACCACATGGTGGGATTGAACTTCAAGCCCACACTGCCATTACACTTGCGGGTAAGACGAATGCGTTCCCGATTAACGAAATAAGACAATGTCCGGTTCATATTTCATGAACCGGTTGAGATAAGATGAATGTTAAGGCGTAACCCATACGGGGTTTTATGTTCAGTGCCAAGGTCTTGGGTCAGAGTCATGCAGTATTCGTGCCCGGTCCATTACTACTGTCGACCGAGGTGTACTAATTCTAGTCAGCGCATTACGCACCATACTTGAGGTCGAATGTTCAAGGTCAAGGTCACAGATCTTTAGTCATTTTGTCGCCCGGGGATCCATTATTTCGAGCACTTTCCGATAAAATATCTATTTTGTTCGCTCGGGATATTTATTATTATTACCGGCATTAAGTTTAGCTCATACAGTTCAGATAGGTTGTAATATAGTTGGGATAAAGCTGTCATGCCAAATAATGTTGTGCGATGCTGGTTATGTCGGTATGGTTTTGGGTTCGTCTGATATATATAATATTAAACTTTTACTATACCGTGTATCATGTGTATCATAATACATTGGATGTATGTTCATTGAGGATATTTGAGAGTGCGTTCCGCGTAATTTATATACAACACGTATCATTTTTACAGAATGTGGGCAAGGTCGTTATGGAGAGAACTGTGACTTCGAATGTGGCCATTGCGCAGACGACACATCCTGTGACGCAAAGACGGGCGTTTGTCAACATGGCTGCAAGCCAGGCTGGGAAGGAGCATTCTGTACCCAAGGTAAATGTGTACACATATGTACAACTGTTACACATTAATGTCATAAACTGCAAATGCCTCCAAACTAGTATTCCGTAAAACAACAATAAACGGATAGTCAAGCAGTGTTTAGTAAAATAGTGTTAACCATGCTCGTCAAAAAACGAGGCTATATACGATTTACAATTTTTTCCTGGGTAGAACCAGTATTGTATACCTCCCGCATCCGTAAGAATCGACACTTTTTCACTTACAAGTCGAGCTCTGAGTGGGATTCGTCGAGCTCCGAATGGGATTCGAATGTGAGAGGCGAAACGGTTTCAAACTCAGCGTATTTACCATCCCGGCCACGGAAGCGCTTGATATTGAACACCACATACCAAATGTGTCTTCTTAATTAAGATAATGTTTTGATTTTGAACTTCAGCGCATTTGTGACATGCTATCACCTTTTGATTTAATAGGTGTCCAATGTGTTGCAATGTTAATGCCTTAGGGCATAATGCGATAAGTAAGCCATGTAGTAACATGTAGTGAATCACAGTTTGTTTTCCTAGTAATTTATTACATGCTTCAAATTATTCGTTCATATATCGTAAATCAAATTATATAGAGTATAAGTCGAAACCGATATTAGGTTTTGCTATTCGAATAGAGATGTGGAGTGCTGTGGAGCGCTGTGGAGCGCTGTGGAGCGCTGTGGTCTAGTGCTAGAGCGTTGGACCCATGATCCAAACGTCGTGTGTTTGATCCCCGCCATAACCATATGCGTTGAGTCCCTGAGCAAGACACTTTATCTGCATTGCTTAGTACTGGTTCTACCCAGGAAGTCAGTCAAGAAGTACCGTAGAAGCAAATCGCTTACAACAGGTATAGAATACTGTAAGAATATGCTTATTAACTCTGAGGCCAGCAAGTTTTATATATAGTATAGTTATCACAATTTTCAGCTAAAATGATTTGAACATTGCAGAATGTTTAAACGGTTTCTATGGTACCGAATGTTCCTCAACGTGTAGCAGCTGTTACCATGACAATTGTGATAAGGTCACTGGAGCGTGTCAAGATGGATGTGCTGCGGGATACACCGACAAGGACTGCCAACAAGGTCACGAATATTAGTCATATACTGTAATGAAAAAGAAAGGCATAGTATAAAAGCCTTTATAATTAAATTAATACAGAAAAATCTATATTAATACACACTTAATATTTCAGGAAAATCCCAGCGTGTTATGTAAAAGAAAAACGTAGGCGATGGAGGCGAGGGGTTGGGGGATGGTCTACAGCTAGTTAGGGAAAGCACACAAATGTGCCGTAGTAGACTTTTTAATCACAGTGCATATTGTTACACGAAATTCGTTCTTGTTGAAGTCAGCTTTGAAAATCTGAGCCATTTAAGTGATTGAATGAATTTACAGCTTAGCGTAGCTCACCTGCTTGATGACCCAAACTCGCATTCTTTCAATAAGAAAGTTTAGAAGGGATAATATGAGTTGCTGTAGTCTGCTTTCCGAAAGGAAAGGAGATTTTTAATCTCGATATGTTGCATTCGATTAACAGAAGCATATTATATATACAGTATGTAGCGAAAATGTCTTTATCCTGTCAGTGCATTGACATGGGGGAGGGACCTCCATATTTCATTAATGAGAAACAGCAGTGAGTTGTCTCCCCTAATAACTCTCCCCAAACAACCAGGTCCAACCAGTTGATTCACTTATGTTGTATTGTTGTTTTACTATATCAGGTGTCAAACCTTTCGGGTCAAAGGATGCGAAAATAGTTCCATGGAAACAATCCAAAGTTTCTAATTTGCTTGTGTTTTCCAAAGATAGTGTGTTTTTTTTTTTCATATTTAAATCTAACCTGACGGTAAAGTGTTATGTCTGTTGTGATTAAAAGTATTTTACTGTGTTTGTCAGGACTATGTCTTTGGTGGAGAGTTTGAGTACAGAGGGTAGGCAGCGATGCGATTTAGACATGTTTATTTCAAAATACGCTAAATGTGAATGAGTGACACGAAATTTCGAAAAACTGAATCGATTTCGTTTTCCAGATTTGAGACAGTTTGCGAGCCAAATGTGTGTAATTCACAGAAGAAAGTGTATTTAAGTGAACGAATGTTGTGGAACTTGTGACTGATCTCCAAATATAGCTTAATTTGCACTGTGTTCAATGGGCTGAATTTCACCAGTCTGACACCATCAGTATGCATTACAATACCCAATAACCATTGAAAACTTTTTTTCTATCAAAATGAGTTTAAAATGTGTAAATATTTCTTTAGAAAAAAAACCTTTCAAGTCGTTTTTTTAAAAATCGTATTGTTTGAAATGATACTTATTTATGCAAGAAATAATATTGAAAATGCAAAAATGCAAAACATTTAACTGAGATACAATGATAAACACAAAGGAGATCAAATATCAGGACCCGGTTGGTGGCAAGAGAGGGTGCTGATTAGGGCTAGAAGGGAGGGAGATATTTTACAGGTTATTACCCCTCCCCTCCGCTCCCCCTCCCCTCACCCCCGTTTCTTGAATAGCTCTGGCCTTTTTAAATACGTGTATCATTTCGGTATCTGTTTCATCTTCTCGTAAATCCGGCTTTATTTCAGTCATATGTGTGTCTTTTCCCACGTATTCTTGTAAAAGTGCGAGTAAATAAGTAAATAAAAGCATTAAGAATAGGTTTTTATTACCAAATAGTCAATAACAATACCAAACAATGAAGGAGGGGTTCATCTAACGAGAATACCGACTGACGAACGGACGAATGGACACAGGATATATCCGATTTTCTTCGAAATTTTCGGATATAGTGTTTATTTTGGTCAAAGATCGCAGATACAACATATAATGTACATACATTATCACAAGAGTATTATTCATTACGTGGTCCGAGTATTAACTTTCATACCCCATCCAACCCCTTCTCCAAAAAGCCGAAACGGGGTTGGCTGGAGTATGAAATAAAACCTTAATTTCGGCTTAAAAAAATAGCAAATTGTAAAATTAAAACATTTAATAGATACTTTTAAACAGGTTATCGCCTTTTTTTCAGCAAAAAAATGTTTTTAAACTTGTTTTATTGTCGAAATATCCGTTATAAAATCCAGCTTATGTAAGCTTCACCATCGCTTAATGGTATTAAGGCGGGACCACGTTATGATTGGTCCCATAGTTTTAGGAATCTTACAAATTTATATTGCATCACCAAGAATGTTAAACATTACATGTATACTTTAAGGATAAGTTTAAGGTTACAGATACATTAATACAATGAAATAAAAAATATAATATTTTACCATTATGACACATGAAAGCCTTCACACTTATTTCAAATGGTGTCCATTTTAAAGGGTCGATACACTGGTTTGAGGAAAATGGGTATCCTACAGTAAAAGTTTTCTCCTAATGAATTAATTTGAAAATGTGTCACATATATTGATAGGATATCACATACATTAAAGGAAACCCAAACAAACATAGGACTACGTTTGGGAAAAACAATAGCAGGAAAAAACATAACTATGATTTAAGTGATAACGGTACATGTGTTATTTCTCTAATATACTTAGTTCTTGTAAAAACAATTTATTTTGTTACAGCTTCGCTAAAGGTTCAGTAACAATATTTGCCAGATCACGTGGAAACAATTTGCATAACTTAAAGGTTAATTTAACTGATGCCAATGTTTTCACGTGATCTGGAAAATAATTTTACTGACTATTTATACAAGAAGGAATATTACACGTCTTGTATTGTAATTGTGAACCTCATTGACGATAATAACCCTTAACCCGCTACATATATATAATGGACTGTTCTTTCTTTGAATTGAGACTATTCCATTTATGTGACAAAAGGGTGTTTTGGGGTAAAATGACTGATCAGCCGTTGCGTCCACTGTAAACCCTGATGCGAGTTACTCGCAGGCTGATCGGGGTTTACAATGGACGCAAATGCTGTAGCCATGCTTAGCGGGTTAAGGGATAAAATATTCTTTCAAATATGATGAACATATGCATGTGGTGAAGCTTAACTTGTGTAACTCTAATTTTCACATTAAACATATTGAGTTCAGCTAAATCCTTACCCTTAATACTTTCTATTAGTCCCATAGATTTAGGAATCTTACACTTTTATACTACATCACTCGTGATTTATTATTTTACTTTATTAGACCAGAATAACAAGTGGGACAAGAGTAGTCTAACTGACGATTACGCGGTCCGAGTATTAACGTTCATACCCCATCCAACACCTTCTCCAAGAGGCGAAAACGGGGTTGGCTGGGGTATGAAATAAAACCTTAATTTCGGCTTAAACAGTTTGCATATTGTAAAATTAAAACATTTAATATATCATTTTAAACATGTTATCACCTTTTTTTCAGTAATATTTTTTTTTTAAAGTGTTTAATCGTCGAAATATCTGTTCTAAAATATTGCTAATATAAGCTTTCCCCTCGCTTAATGGAATTAAGGCGTGAACACGTAATGCATTGAGAGATAAACAAAGGGTCTGTCTACCCTGGTACCTGAGGTTTCGATATTTTCAAGCCCCAAACGCCAGGATTTGGACTGGTATAAATCAAACTGTTAAGCCCTCATATTTTACAGAATTCGTAGATTCAATAATGTGTTCCAAACAAGAGGCATCCTGCTTTACCTAAATGAGGTGATAATTCATTGTCCACAGGTCATGAACAACAATACTCTAATATCTAGACAAAATAATATTTTTGTTGAATTGATCAACCGGATTTGTAAGTAATATAGATAATGGCGGTATCAGCAAAGTTTTTCCCCGAGCGGGGCAATCAAGCAGTTTGCATCTTTGGATTAAGGACAGCTGGAGACAACTTGATAATTGCTTGTTCACCCGTTGCGAGGGGAAAACTGCGCTGGTACCGCCATTATCTGCTATACTACTAATGCAGTGCCGAGGTTTTTTAAAGTTCACCGGCTTTGTTTTGTTTCATGAACATATTTATGTTTATTTAAATCGAAATCAATACACAACAATAGATATTTACAATTCACACATTGCAATATCTGTGAAAAGCGATAATAAGATTTTATTTGATGACGTAGAAAACTTTGAACAGGTAAATTAATCCGCAGGTAAGTGGCAATAGTTGTGCAGCTATACAATTCAGATTTACCTCATGCAGTGCAGTCACGCAGAGTAGTATGTACGTCTTTTTTTTTTACATACAACTTAGTAGCGGTTTCAAATATATATGTCTCTCCGGGACTATCAAGAAATGTTCATATGATGTTTAAGAGTTACATTTGTTAATTAATAATACTACAAAAAGGGTGGCCATTCATCTTTAAATATAACATCAGGATATTTATGAATCGGTTCCCCTGTTGTCGGCCCTTTTATGCTTATGGTGTCGCACAGTTTGCTTCTTCCCTGTAATTGCTGTTTGTTTTGTATGCGTGTTTTTGGTTGACTGTGCTCTGTGAATGCTACAGTTCATTTCAATTTTTCTTTCTAAATCTGCATATAAAATAAGCTATACAGGGGCGTAGCTGACATGAAATGCATATATAGGCCCGACAAACTAGGGGGTTCTAGTGGCATGCTCCCCTGCCGTTTTTTTTTTCATCTTAGATATGTAATGGTGCGTTTTGGCGTCTATCTGACAAAAACTTGTGTGGTATTTGAAGATAATTTTTTTTGGACAAATTTGAGAATATTTGACAAAGTTGAATTACATACACTGTACACATACACTGTAAAATCTAATAAAAGCACATGTTGACACTTAACCTCCTCCCCCCATATATACATTATTATACATGTTAAAGGGAACATATTCAAGTATTTTCAATTAAACGATTTACAAAAGGAATTTCAGTGACCATGCTACAATATAATATAAAAGTCATATTTGCTTAAATTTTACAAGTGATTATCATATGGGCCCTATTTATGTTCATCTTTTAGTTGTATTAAGGCTCAAAACCGCTTCGGAGTTGACGTTAAGGCAATCGACTTTGCATTTTAAATGAATTACAAGTGATCTTATAGAAACTATTTAATTTCTTTACTTCTTTACTTCATTATAATACTCAAATATAAATGGGTGCCGAAACGTCTAGGGTAAAAATATACTCGATATAGATGGTAGGGAACAAGCACAAAATGAGTTAAAAAACAAGAACTAAATGATATTATTGATACAAAAATAAACGGTATTATAATAAGATCTAAAGCTAAAATAATAGAACACAATGAAAAAAATACAAATTATTTTTCAAGCCTCGAGAAAAAGAGGGCAGATAGTAAGAGTAGATGGAAAACATATAACAAACCAAACAGAAATTTTAAACTTACGAAAAAAACTTTTATTGTAACCTCTATAAAAAAAAACAAGATCAGGTGGGAAGCAGAGTGGTTTTTAGCTCCGCCGTCCACTTATCATAGCAACACATGACAACGGAAAGTAGTACGTCATTTTCCGTCAACGTCAAAAAAAAATGAAACAGCCGCCATTTTCTTTTTTTTAAAACGCGTAATCTGGAAGATTGTAACAAGTTTACATCATTAAAATGTTAGTTCCCCTTTAAGTTTCGTCATCTTCAGCTGTATTGACTTTTAGATGCTTTACTGCGCGAGAAATTTCGAGATTCACCCATTTAAAATTCCGAGGCGAGGGGAAGTAACTCGTAAGAGATGTCAGGGAGTACGTTATAGGGAGGAGAAACGGGCTCGTTTTGCCGATTTATGTTGTCGCGCATGTGTTTCACTACTCCGTGAAAATGACTATTTCCGGTTGTTTCGCGAGTGTGTGAAAAACAGCAAATTCTTATAAATTATTACACTTACAAACTCAATAAAGGTGCTAAATGTAAACATAAGTATTATTTATTTACATTGTGTCCTCTGATACAGAGCGTGTATTTGTTTGCTTGTTTAAAAGCACATTTTACCAGACGGTTCCGTGTAACAAAGATGGCGCCACTCTGCGCCAAATAAAAAATGGTGACAGTGTATAGCTAATGCAAACGAGATACGAGACTACGGGTTATTTAGGCATTAATAATAACAAAAAGTGAATAGTAAACATATTTATCTTTGTAAAGAAGGTAATTTCATGGTGGTGATTATAAGACAAAGCCTAAAAAGAGGTGATGAAAATGTGCCTTTTGAGATATCAGCTAAATTTTTATTTTTATAGAATTAAAAATGGTGTGAAGCTATTGCAAACGAGATACGAAGTATGGGTTATATTAGGCATTAATAATAACAAAAAGTGAATAGTAGACATATTTATCTTTGTCAATAATGTAATTTCGTGATGTTGATTATAACAGAAAGCCGTAAAAAGGGGCTGTAAAAACTGCCTAATTTGAGATGTTGGCTGAAATTTTAACTTTTCAAATGTAACGCGCTTACGATCGATTTACCTGTATCGATAAAATAGTAAATGGCGGCGTTCTAGCGCGACAACATAAATCGATAAACTAGAGCGTTTATGAACCCGTTTCTCCTCCCTATAACGTACTCCCTGGAGATGTCATTGTTAAAATGCGTTTTAAAAATGGTAACACTTGTGTTCTTTTCTAATGAAATACAAGGAGATACTAAAAATATGTTGTTTAAGCTTAAATAGTACATGACGTGTACTACATGTTAGGAACATCATGGTATTTCTTTATCAAAATTACACGCTAAAACGATAAAATTTTCGACTCGGCACTGCCGGTCAAAAAATATAACGAGTGTCACTCATTGAACGTCTACAGGTGCGTATTCGGTATTCGGTGAAGGGGCTCACGCTAAATCTAAAAAGTAGTCTGTAACAAAAGTAGTCTGTAGCCTATATTTTATAAGGTTGACCGCTGTTCAACTTCTCGGTGTGCATTTTGATGGCCATTCTGGAATGATATGGTGGCCACCCGTTGGTGTGTTAATGTTTTTTTTATTTATTTTTTATTGGCGAGCATCACCATATGCAGCCATATTTAAAATCTAAATACTAAAACAAAGCTGCAGTCCAATTTATTTGGTTATCCCTCACCGGCCCCTCCTGCCCGTCACCACCACCATCACTCACCCCACCCATAAACAAAATAAAAAGGCGGATCTGGTCAGGGTAGGTGTCTCATTGGAATCTGGGAAACCGCCCTACTCCTACTTTTGCTTATTAAACATGCTCGGAGAATAGACTTCGATATAGGAGCATTTATGTCCCCTTACGATGGACGAGGCTAATTGGAAATGACAAACACACTGAGGAAACTCAGTGGCGCCGTTGAGTCTTGAACCCTGATCCTGTGCTTTTAAGTGCACCGCACTGTCCACTACAGTCTACACTGACACTTGACAAAACAAATATAACGGCTTACTATGTCAAACTAGTATAGACATGGAAATATCAGTTTCCAGACTGTAATTTATAGTGGGAAGCGGTCACTAAGTCGACCTTGAACTAGAAGTGTGTTCCATCATCCATGAACACTTGCTTCGCCTGCTGACAGTGCTGTTTGCTTATTTCCAAGGTTAGGTTGCAGGTTAGGCTGATAAATAGGGCATAACTCTGCCAAAATGAAGGTCAGAGGTATTGCACATGTGTAACAACATTCCTTGAGATGAAGATGTGTGTGAAGTTTCATGAACATAATTAAAATACTTTTCAATTGATGGCCAAGGTTAAGTTGCAGGTTAAAGCATGACGGATGGACGATGGACAAAGTGATCGATAAGTGTCTGCCATCCTAAGCAGTTGACACAAAAATAAGTGTTCAGTTCTCATGAAAATATATCCGTCATGCGGATATTTTTTATGCACTCTTCAACCCGATGAATTTTACTTGACCAGGCTAGACCAGTGACATTTGCTTTATCAGACGAGTACGGCTAAGTACAGAAAAACATGTTTCGAGATGCTAATTTCAGTGCTTAATGTACACTTCAAGATTGCCATCATCGGCCCATGTGTCACTTTAATTACAAAAGATCTATTTCAAAAGCTTGAATAAACAATAAATAGATTAAAATGACCTTGTGTTCCCAAAAGGCAGTTTTTCAGTTTCAGATAAATGCAAATGGAAACTTTTTTTTTTACATAGATCCAACTCAGAACCAAAGAATAAATAATACAATATTTTATTTATATTATATTTATAAACTTAACATCTATTAAATACTACAATAATGAAATTTACTTCATACTTACAACAAAAAAAATCAATCGTCATATATGGCCTAAAATATGTTGAAATGATATTATTTTTTTTGAATGTGAGCAGTATGACATTGTATACATTTGGCGTTTTTTAACAGCTTTACACATTATATAGTGAGTCTCTGTGAGGTATAATTATGTTCATTTTTTCATTCTTTAAAAAAATAACGTCTGCTCAGTCCTCCGGATTGCCAAATTAAAGTCACCATCATGATCAGGCGAACACATCTCAAGCGGGATACGCAGTAACAAGTATACACTGTAACGCATAAGGCCGAAGAAAAATTAACCGCGTTTCTGATTTGGCCTAATTAAATTAATATATTTCCTGGAGTTTAGAATCTTGCGATCACATTATAGTCAACTTTTTTGGTTAAATCCACGTCTTTCAGGGTTGCATTGGTATTTGAAGAACGAAGGGCATCTGGAAACCAGATGATGTGTCTCTGAAATGAACAAAACAAGTTGTTAAAAAGGATGGTGGTGAAAAATATATAAGCCATATGATATTTGCATGGAATTTCACACGAATCGACAGTGTCCTGTTATTTTTAAAGGGAATTTAACTTGGGCTGTCGTATATACCGTATTTCCTCTAACAGTAGCTCCCGGGCGCTATGGAAAGTGCGAAGAGAGGCGCTACTATTATGATACAAATTTTCAATATATTTCCCCCCCCACCCCCAGTGTTTTTTTTATGTGTTTTGTGAATGCAGCCTGTGCCATTGTGAAAAATAGCGGCATTTTTCTAGAAATTGTGAAAATTGTGAAATATTATAACAAAAGAAAAAGAACTTTTTTCACTTTTAATTTCACAGTTTAATATCCCTTGGTTTTAAGTTTTGTTTTTGGTAAATACAGACTAGTTTTAACACCAGCGTATATTAAGACTAGTATCCTAACTGGTCTGTATTTACCCTAAAAAAAAAAAGAATTTTTGGATATAATTGTGAAAAAAGTATACTTTTTGGCATTGTGAATGGGGCCGAATAACGGCCTCAAATTAGGCATAAAAAAAAACACTGCCCCCCACCCTCCCACCACTCTGACTGTTTCATTATAGAATTACTGTACGGCGATCTTTTAATGTTACACCGGTATTGGCTAAACCTAAACCTGATAATGTACTGAGTATATTACTGTTATCACTCTGCATCTATATGATACACATTTCCGTCAAACTTGACGATTACAAAACAGGTTCGTTGCGTATGAATTAATAATAAAAGATAATTTGTATTGATAATGATAGCGCTTTAAGGTTTATATCATAGACCATACTGGTGTCGAAGGTAAAAAACTCCCGTAATCAAATCCATTAGCGGTAAAACAGTGTATGTTTTTTAGGAACTTTTAGTTAATCAAATCCATTTTTGAAGACGGTACGGTTTATTAAAATATGTGGGGTGCTTCTATTAGGGAAGGCGCTTCTAATAGAGGTAATACGGTATTAATATATAGATAAATTGACATCACAGAGAAATGTGAACATTTTACCATCAATTTGTATGGGTTTTATGTGATAAATAGAATCTCACAAAATCATCTATTATTTTTTAAACTCTTCAGCAAACATTATTTGATGCTCGACAAGCCGTGCATTGTATATTTTTGCCAACTTGTTTAATAAATCCGCACTCGATCATGGAAGATCAGCTATTATATCCGCCGAGAAATAAATATTTAATCATTATTCTCCCATCACTGCTAAAATCAACAAAATATTTTAAAATATATAATTTTTTTATGTCATACATAAAATGAAATATTACATTTTCATATCGTGCCCGGCCTTCGCCCAAACATAAGCTCTCGGGCAGATATTGGCATCTCGGGGCAATACAGGATGAGATATGGATTGAATGTTGTTACACGGCTCATCAGCACAGTATAGGTTATTTAGAGCCACCCCAGAGAGAGGGGAAGGATACATAGGAATCTGGGAACTGTGCCCTACCCTTATTATCAAATAGATTCCTACTGTTCCTTAACGTGCTCTGAGGTAAGACCGATACACGGGACCGCCCGGTTTACGTCCCCATCCGAAGGACGAGGCTAAGGGAAAGTGTCTTTCCCAAGAACACATCGGCGGAAAGGATGAGATATGAAATGCCTGTATATTATTCTCTATAATTATAGTATAACTGTATAATTTATATATTATTACTCATTGCTGATATTATTGCAACAATCATATATTTAAACCTGTGGTAGAATAACGAAGACAAATAACACATCTACATTTTATTTAATTATATGCAAGCAGTTTTAAAGTGAAATTGATACTGGACTAATAAACTAATACTAATGTTCGACAACATCTTCAAGATTGCCATATGTCCCTTTAAACTTAAAGTGTCCTATTATTTGTAATTTAACTGGGCGGTCTTTAATAATATCGCTGTAAACTGTCAACATCACAGAGAAACTTTCATGTTGTATCATCGTGTATCCATTGTTTTATGTGATAGAATTTCAAAATATATATATAAAAAAATAAATAATAAAGTATCCCAATGAGCTGGGACAATTATACTTATAGTTAGACAAAAAAAGAAATTGTGTTTTTGTAACCTGACCTGTAACCTGACCAGACTCCCTTATCACTCCTCTTTTTTTTTTAAAGTAGCTATACCGCCAAATAACTACAAAATTACACTAGAAAACCGTTTATCGAAACTCTATCCAGGTGATCAGGTCATATAACAATGTCATATACAATGTTTAAAGTATAGGTTTATTAATAGGTTCTTAGAATACCGGTGATTAAATATCCGTAAAATGATGGTAACTCTCAATTCGACACTCCAGTTTTGGGGTTTGGTCCGGCCGGTTAAAGCTGTTTATACTGTGTATGTAGATTTTGGATTCTCAAAATATGTAAGTTATATATATACTTTGTCATCAGTATGTTTAGAAACAGTGTACATAATAATATAAAATCTAACTTGTTGGCGGGATGGCTACTTTAATGAGAATAGTAAAAAAATCTGTACAAATCGGGTTCTGCCAATCAAATAAATCATGTTTCTCCAGCTTATTAAAATCTTCATTTAAAAAACCACGTTAAAGAACCATAGAAATGTATTCCCGAATTTCCCTCTATTGCTAGTAAGGATCGAGTAGCTTAGGTACATTTTTTAAATTCCACTCTCTGGGGTGGCTCGAAATATTGCCATATCGTAACATTAGCTTAATTAAA
>JAWPHD010022362.1:0-25318 GCA_037043455.1 Cyrtodaria siliqua
AGACTGTTCAGGAGCGGTAGTGAAATAAGCTAGCTACCGCTTACGCCCTCTAGCCCCGGGTTGAGCAGAACTCAATATTCATAAAATCAATAGTACACAATTTTAACTATACCGAAGATGGCATGCATATGGCGGTTGACATGGAGTATACTGCTTCCCCATGTCGTACGGCGTATGGTCCCAGTATCTAATAAAATTAAATGCCCCGAAGAGCGAAATAAACATAATGGAATTTAGTTTGGAGCAGCGGTTATGAAGCATGCGTATCAAAAAGCAGACAACATATCCTATAAGTGGTTAAACAATACCCAGAGCCTTTTATCGGCCGGAGTAGTGGAACCACCGAATCAAAAATAAAGTAAGAAAACAAAAGAAATTGAACATGTACCACCGATAACTAAATATAAGTATCGGGCTCAGCGATCTCCAAAGATCGAATGAATAACAGTACTCAAAGCTATCCATATGATCATATGGGTAAACTCTTTTTCTTTTCAACAGTTCTAACTTTTCATCAGAGTATTCTTGAGAGATATATTTAAACAACAGAATGTTTTTCATTAAGTTATCGAGTGACTGTGACATAAACTGGAAACTATCTATAAACACCAAATTTGACCCAAACATGAAAGCCATATACCTTTCCATGTTATTTGGTATAACATTTATCGTTTTTTTTAACTTTCCGATGTGCTGCATTATAAAGTGAGCATCATAACCCCTCAAATTATGGAATGCAACAGGTATCTTTTTAGTTAGTCTGAAACTGAGATTGCATGCATCGTGGGCACTTCCTCTAATATTTCCAGTTATATGACAGTGATCTCTAACTGACCTATCACATGTCATTTATCGTTTATCACAAATATGACATTTCTCAGCCGCCCTAAATTCTTTTTCTTCTGCTGCTGTCATCGTCAAATCTTTCTTAAAACAAGCATTAGCAGTTTTTTTACAATATTTTTCTTCCTCTATCATTGTTCTAAAAACTTATAAACAGCATTTGGTCCTCTGTATGTAACAACCGGTCTGGAATATTTGTCATCGTAGCAACCTTGTATCCATAACTACAATAAAGTATGTTGCTGATATGCATCTGTATACGAGTTTTTGGATTATTTGTAGCTGAAGAGATTTTTTCTGTTATTGCTTCAAAGTCAGCATAAATAACAAATGGAACCATTAATTTTTATTGCTTGCTTGCCATTTAGAGAAAGACAATCGGTTTTATGCTTTTCCAAGACTTTTTCTAATGTAAAGCAATGTAAGAATGTTTTGCAAAACCATTTCCTTTCTTTGCGTAATGTCTGATTATACATCAACCGGTTAAAATCGTTTATCCACACGTAATGATTTTTTTCTTGTTCAGTAATCAAAAGCATATCACATTCTTCTTCAGCTGTGTTTTTTGATATGTATAGAGGATACACACCACTTTTTTCATATCCGAATATATTAAAACATATATTATTTTGTTCTTCTATTTTGGGAATTTGCTTTAATGTTACAGGAAATGTAATTTCACTGTAATCAAGATCAACAATGTGATTTTTTATACTTTGTTATTCTTTCTAAATTTGCTGTTGCTGGAAATTTATATGCCAAATAGCACCATCTCAAGCACTCGTCATCTTTTTTATTTATTATATTTATTAAACCATTTAGATCACCCTGAGTCCGTCGTCCGTCCGTCGTCCGTCGTTAACTTTTCTTCAAACGAATTCTCCTCAGAAACCGCTTGGCTAATTTTGACCAAACTTCACATGCATGATCCTTTGATGAATGCTTTTTAGATTTGTTACAATTAGGTCAGCGCTACATCCAAGATGGCTGCCATTACCATATATAGTCGAAACATCAAAAAATCTTCTCCAGAACCGCTGGACAGATTTCAACAGTTTTTCTTTCAAAATGATCGCCAATGCTTAGACTATCAAGTTTGTTCAAATAAAGTCCCCGGAGTCAAAAATGGCCGTTCCCCGGTGGTCCAAAGTTTGTGTATTGAGGTTTTGCATGTTTTACATATAGACCTATAGGAAAACACGTTAAAAAATATTCTTCTCTGAAACCACAAGGCATAGAGCTCTCATGAATTACATGTAGCATCAGCTTATGGTCCTCTATTAATTTTGTTCAAATGGTGACCCTGGGGTCGAATTTGTTCCCGCCCCGAGGGTCACAGTTTTACATAGACTTATATAGGATTTTTGTTTTAAATCTTCTTCTCGTAAACTACAAGAGCCAGAGGTTTGATATTTTACATTTACTCTAAGATTATGGTCCTTTACCAAGTTTGTTCAAATGGTGACCCTGTGGTCACATTTGGCCCCGCCCCGGGGGTCACAGTTTTACATAGACGTATATATAGGGAAAAACAATCTTCTCTGAAACTGCAAGAGCCAGAGGTTTAATATTTTGTATTTACTATAAGATTATGGTCCTCTACCAAGTTTGTTAAAATGGTGACCCTGGGGTCATGTTTTACATAGACTTGTATAGGGACAAACTTAAAAAATCTTCTTCTCTGAAACCACAAAGCTCTCATATATCACATGTAACCCTGGGGTCACATTTGGCCCTTACACTCTAGCACCTTCATTTGGTATTTGATATTTACCAAACTTTGTCAGTGTCTTTATATCAATGTTGTTATACACAACAGAGCCCACATTTCTTGAACAATCTTAACCAAACTTGCACAGATTGTATATGACCATAAGATTTTGAAAAAGTTTGATAATGTGTCAGTACTCAGGTGATCGATTTAGGGCCATCTTGGCCCTCTTGTTTAGGATAAGAAAGTTCTTTTGGCAACTTTAAATAAGAGCTGCCTCTCAAAGGTTTATACTTCACCCTGTTTACATAATGCATATCTACTGATTCAATTACCCATCCACTTCCCTGCCAGAGCCAGTTTCCACTTCTGTCAATAATTTCATTAGTTGCTGTATCTAAAGCATACTTGATATCGTTTTCATTTAAGATTGTTGTTGCCCGGGACTCGAAGTAAGCTGTTTTATATGTAGTTGTGGACTCTGCATCATTGATTTTAACTGTCTTAGAGAAAGTCATTTTTAAAGTAACACATAATTTAAATCCTTTAGTTCTTTGTAATTCTGCCTTCAGCAATTTTGCGACTGTTTTTCGCGTCAGGCGAAGCTGAGCGAGTGGATTTAATCTATCCAAAATATCTAGAGAAAACCTTACTTTATTGTTTTGGAGATTTTTCGATTTCTTTTACACTCTATTTTTTGCATACCCTCAAAATCAACTAACAAAGCCTGCTTCTCGCAGTCTTTCCTGAGACTTTCTATATCATCTGTGTATACCATATAATATTATGCTATTCTTATTCTTTTATGCCCTAATTAAATAAATAATAATAATAGTATATTATATGATGAACTGTATATATTGTAAGAGAGTATTAGGTGTTTTTGATTCTCCTGAATCTTGCATGGATTGTTTTTTATTTTATATAGTCGACAAAAAGACACATTGTAAAAATTGGGTTGGGTACAGACTTTGTTACAACTGCTCGTATGCATGTGCAAATTGTAATAGCACATGCAGGGTTTAAACGGAGAACGTTATTGTTTTGAATGTGGGACTCACAATGGATATGATCTTGTTGCAGATTATCGGGGAGTTCGCAAGAAGAGCGTTTATCATAGAAAATATCATATAGAAAAACTTTTGGGAGGGTATAATTTATCTCTAATAGATAAGCAGAGATGTGAGGATTTGTTTTACAAGACTGTAACTTTTTTAGATAAGATAGGAGGCCGGAAAAGAGTAATTAAATTTAATTACATTTTCCAGAAGATATTCAAGCTATTATAAATAAAAAAAAGAAACAAAACCAATTAAAACAAAAGCCACTAGAGGCAAGTACAATACTGTATGGAAACAGGTTGAAAAAGAACTGGTTTAGTAACCATACAATTTATACCTCTCAATATATCTTTCCAGCGGTTCAGTACAACTATCATTTTGCTGCAGATGGAGTATTTTAGAAAAGCGTAATGAGATTATCTCCCCATCTGGCATAGTAGATGTTTGCACATATGAAAGAAGTTGTTTGAAACTCCTAATATATGATTTTAATAAAACCCATTTCTCTGATACTTTAGTTTTGTTCATCAAAACCGTAATTATTGGGGGAATTGCTCCAACATGAAAACATGAACTGCAAGGATTAGTACCAATGCGGCAGTGCAACCAATTATTCCACTTGTGATTTGCATCCCTGTGTTAATCCTACCGCATAATTTATAATTAAGTCTGTATGCCGCCGCTTGTCGAGTCAAGTAACTTATTAATTCCTCCTTGCTTTTAATTTCTTTCATTATAATAATTAGATTAATTGAAATATTTAGAAAACAATTGCTCATGCTCATGTTCTCCGGCTGATATTTCACCTATTTTTAACATCTCTTCGATTATGTTAAAACCTTTATTCGTCAACTGTAGACTATTATTTCCCGATTTGATACTTCCACATACTAACTCCAGATCATTAACAAAATCATCATTGTAATATTCTGCACAACCTCCTAAAATCTTCTTGTACTTTGAAGAACCTTTATGAATTGTAAGCCAGATAAATCTGTCAGTTTCTTGAAAGCATTTTGGGACAGCTTCGTGTATGACTTCTCTACACTATATACAACCTTACCACATCATCTTATTAAAGACAAGCTAATTTCTCTTATTCAAAAAACATTCGCTAGAGAAAATACTACATTTTTGGCATGTAATAATATTAAAGCGTTTTTCACTAACGGCAGTTTAGACAATTATACTATGTGGACTTGCTATGAAGTTTGTGAAGCACTCATCTTCCTATTAGATAATATTTTCGCCAGGTATGGTACCACCGTTTATAGACAAATTGTTGGTATCCCTATGGGTACGAACTGTGCACCACTTGTCGCAGATTTGTTTTTATTTTGCTATGAAAGGGATTTCATGTTGGGTCTTTCACCAGATACCCAGGCAGATGTTATTGAAGCTTTTAATGACACCTCTCGGTATCTGGATGACATACTGGACATTGACAACCCTTTCTTTCCAACTATGGTTCATAATATTTATCCTAAAGAACTTCGGCTTAATAAAGAAAATATATCTGATAATAACGCTTCTTTTCTTGATTTAGATCTCTCGATTGAAAATGGTAAAATAATTAGCAAAATCTATGACAAGAGAGATGATTTTAATTTTGTCATTGTTAATTATCCCCACTTGGATGGGGATGTTCCCCGAGAAACATCTTATGGGGTGTATCTGTCTCAACTCATTCGTTTTTCTAGAGCTTGTACTCGAGTTGAGGACTTTAATATTCGTAATCTTTGTATAACTAAAAAGTTACTCAATCAGGGTTACCGTTACCATAAACTTCGTAAAACATTTGCAAAATTTTATTATCGTAACCCTGATCTTCTTTCCAAATATAAATGTAATTTAAGGACTCTTCTGCGACAAGGACTATCACAACCTGACTTCTATGGTGATGTGATTTATAAACTTCGTAAGATTCACTATGCTTTCCTCTTTAATTGTACGATGACCGGACAGGCGGTGGACCTAATGATGACGCCTACCTAAAGCCCATTGGGACGGTGGCGTTTGATGTTTGTCATGTTCTTTCTTGTCGTGCCCTTAATGGTGTATTCTCTTACTGCTCTGGCTTCTGCCAAGTCATTGAGTACCTTCATTGTGGCTTTCTAGGCTATTTTTTTTTTGTATTATATTTACACGAGCATATTTGTGTTTTACTTATATTGCCTATTGATGCTGCCTTTTTTATTTAGAGTTTAGATCATGGCGGGAATTTCTTTATTTACACTGTCCTGTTTTAATGGGATGACGGTAGGGAAAGTGTGAGGTTTGGTGCACCCTAGAACCGGTTTAAACCCCCAGTGGCCTACTTAGCCACTGACCGTTCCAAGGCGGTAGCCCTATTGTCAACCCTTTTGTGTTTATGATGTCGTTTGCATTTTTTATTACTTTTGCAATTTCGTTTGTCTGTTTGCGTGTTTGTTTTTGTGTTTTGTGGTTGACTGTCGTCCTTGAATGCTGCTTTCCCTGTCCGATATTTTTATCCTTATTTCTATTATTGTAACGCTTTGTTATTAAATCTATAAAATCGCTGTCTACTTTCTGTTGCGTGTACCCTAAGAACCTGGACGGAAACCCTGTTGTAAACGTGTTTATCTTAAAGACTTTCTCGTGTTCTAATAATATATTGATTATGCAAGTATGGAAATGCGTGATATCGAAAATTGAAATGGTTGAAAATTAAGGAATTCGATTTTTAAAATTGAGTAGTAAAACAATATTGATTACATAGTAAATCATATGCCCATACCGACCCAGATTTTTGTTATTACATCACCACTGATAGTATAGCATTGAACATATTGATATTAATATTTAGGGTACCACATAAATAGTTCATATGTTACAGATGTTTGTATGAGTGTCGCCAACAGTACAACCTAAATTATTTACTGCAAGACATAACCTTTGTCTTGGCTTGTCGGGGACATCCGAGCCGTTTTACCCTTTCCATAGAATATCGCGGACATCACACATGATTTACTGTCAGTGTATGTGTGCGTGCGTGCGTGCGTGCATGCGAGCGCGCGCGCGCGCGAGTGTGTTTTGTTTTGGACATTCAAAAAAGATGTAGTTATTTTATTGTCTTAACTTGTCACTAGCAGCTCCAAATATTTATTTATTGCTCGTAGACAATTTCATTTTTAACCGTTTGACGAATGTCCTTCACTCCGTTTTGTCGTGCCCTTAACGGGTTTTCCATTGATGCTCCTCCCACTTCAGACAAGTCATCGAGTACATATGATATTATGTACTCGAGTTTTCCTTCACATTTTGCTATACAACTTTAAGAGTGTTTTAATTTGCATTTATTCAACACAATAAAACAATTTTTGATTAAAAAAATAGTTTTGATGCAGCAGAATTGTGCATTGAAAATGCCCTATCAAAAGCAATTTTCCGGCGTGAAATTTTTATTTCTCTACCGATTTTTAAAAGCAAGGTATTTTTATTTACAACTGAATATTTCGGTTTCACTGATATACAACGTTTTTGCCACTGACCGTTCCAAGGCGGTAGCCCTATTGTCAACTATTTGTGTGTTTGTGACGTCATATGCCTTTATTCCTTATTAACACTTCTTAGAGAATTTCTTTTGGTGGGATGTAGTTTTGTTTACACTGTCTTGTCTATTTGGGCGCTGAAGACAGGATAATAGCGAGGATTGTGCGCATATAAAATCGAGTCAAGCTAACCAGTGGGCCTTATTGCCTACTGACTGTTCCAAGTCGGTAACCCTGTCTTCACCACCCTTTCTGTTGTTTTTTATCTCTTTTATTGTATTTTCAAGTCCTTGTTTGCAGTACAGTGCGGACCTACGATGCCTTTGCGCTCGGACGCTGTGGTTTCTATAGGACCCTATATCTCATTTTGCCATTCATGTTTGTCGTTTTGCGTGTTTTTTGGTTTACTGTGTTCTGTGAAAGCTGCATTTCCTGTTCCACTTTTATACTTATTTTTATTTAGGTTGAATTTGAATTTTGTCTTAAAAGTCAAAAACACCTTTGTCTGAAACAACCGCCCCAGACATTTAGCTCGCGGAACAAAATCTGTAATTAACCGTTAACGTTCCTTTGTCTTATGTGTCTATATTTGACGTGAACACCACACATGTATCACTATTAAGCCTTAAATCCCGACCAGACGTCTCAGTTATCTTGGTTTGTCTTACTTACTGTCAGAGTTTAATTATCTTTCCCTTAATTTTTCGTCGGAAGCGCAAACGATATATTTACTGCAGGGATAACTTTTATCTTAGTTTGTCGCGGAGAGCACACACGATGGCTTTACTGTACATCCTAAACTCAGTGTCTATAACTAAATAAACTATTGGGTTCACTACGTTGTTAAGCGCATACGAATATATGAAGATTTCAAATGTTGCTTCCTCAGAAAAAGTCATATATTTTTCAAAATCCGTTATGCAAATGTTTAGAAATTGCAATGCTAAGAAAGGGAAATAACTTATAATATAAACTAATGTAATTGTAAAGGTTACTGCGGTCAGTCTACGAGATGTTAATTCTCCTACAGCTTGTTTGCGCATGCGCGCTTGCGTAGTGGTATTCATAACATCACTACTGCGAATTTCTCTATTTGTCTCGGGACAGACTTCATTTTGAGTGCCTATTTCACTGAGGACATGTTGTTCGTTACAGTTAGGCATTTGTACTTCATTGCTGCTCTCTGTTAGCGAATGCAAGTCGTTTTCAATATTTAACGTGTCTGGTTTTACTTTGTTTTTAAACACAGCTCGTCTCGCAGATTTTGCTTTTGGTATCTTCTCATTCTGAATGGCTTGATCGGGAATATTGAATTGCTGTTTAAGTGAACGGAGAAAAATAGATCTAAGATAGAGTTCGCGTCCTATCAGTATATAACACACTACCAGCAAAATAACCGTAGCAACCACCAGTACTGAAAGGAAGCTTTCGTACAGTATTGGAAACAATGTGTCAGAATAGGTGTCCGAAATCCCACAGTGCCGTCCAACAATGTCCTTGATTCCAGTACCTACGGTAGAGCTGTCGGCCACCAATACAGATGGGACGGCGACAACTAATGCGACCCAAAACTGAATACCTAAAACTCGTCTTGTAGAAGATATCGTGATCTGTGTGTTTAGAGGCTTGCAAATTCGTCTATAACGATCAATCCCAAGCTGCATATGTGTCATTGAGGTACTGCATGCAATCACGTGGTATCCGTATCGTAGTGTCTGTGGAAAATAGAAGTATTTAAACGTAAAATAAATATATATACTGCTACTTTTAAAAAAGCGTAAACATTGTTATAAAGAACGATATTAAAATAATTGTTTAATGTAGTAAAAAGTTCCTTGTGCACTCGCTGATGCGTGATATATGTGAGTGTTTGTTTCGTATAGTACTATTGATTTATGAGAATTGTGTTTTGTTTTTTCTTCATGTAAATAGTGCCGTAATCCGGGCGGCCCGTGTATCGGAATCTCTCCCCCAATCACGTTAAAGAAACATATGAATCTATTCGATAGATAGAGTAGGGCACAGTTCCCGGAATTCTTTGTACTCTTCCCCCTATCTATGTCGGCCCTCATAACCTATAATGTGTTGATCAGTTGTTATTCAAACTTCAGTTCAGTACGCTATAAATACAAATTTGATGACGTCATGTCACGTCACGTAACGGTTCTGCAATATCGCGAGATAGACTTTTCTAGCAAATGACATTACAAATTTACATAAATACATAAAAGCAAATTTTAAAATTCAATATTGAATACTAAAGCATGTTTATACTTTGCGCAAATGACGTTGCATTTAAAATTCCTCATTGAAGGTTCCATGTTCACCGTAATATGCATACCATCTTCGGGATGGCTGCCATTGTTGTGATATAGACATTTGAAATATTGAGTTCTGCCCAACCCGGGGCTAGAGGGCGTGAACGGTAGCAAGCAATTAAACCGAGACTGCATTATTTGTGATATAGACATTTGAAATATTGAGTTCTGCCCAACCGGGGGCTAGAGGGCGTGAACGGTAGCAAGCAATCAAACAGAGACTGCATTATTTGTTGTACTTATCGTGTTCGATGATTTCCAAATTTCTACTTTCATACTTTATTCAACGTCAAACGATGTTTATCCTTTGCGCATATTACGATAGGCCGGATAAGTATTTAGATACATTAAGACGGTCTGAACGTTTTTATAGATGTTAGTGCCAACTAAAGTTATTTGAATAAAATTTTAATCTTATTTTGCTCCTACAACCAGCAATTTACATGCGAAATACCTTAGTATTTTGAAAATGGATTAAAATAATCCATTTTCAAAATACTAAGGTATTGAGTGTTCTAAATTACTTTCGTCTCTCGATATGGGTGTATGTCAATTAACCTTTTGCATAATATATACAGGTATGTATCAATGTCGAACAGGAAAATGCAGCTTTCACTGAACACAGTGAACAATAACACGCATGAAGACAACACTTACACATTTAAATAGAAACAAGTTTAAAGATTGAATAAAAGGCCAAATAAGACATCATGAACACCCACGGGTTGACAAAACGGGCTACCGCCTTGGAACGGTCCGTGGCAAAACGTCCGCTGGTGGGGTGGTGTGTGTGTGTGTGGGGGGGGGGGGATTAAACCCGGTTCTAGGTTGCACCAAACTTCACTCTTACCCCAATATATACAACGGGACAGTTTAGATAAAGAAATCCTCGCCAGGCTATATGCATAACCAACAAGGCAGCTTTAATAGGCAATAGGTAAAACACATAGATGCGAATGAATGTATAAGTACAAGAAGAACAGACGCATAGAAAGCCACAAAGTAAGTACCCAATGGTTTGGCAGAAGCCAGAGCAACAAGAGAATAAACCATTACGAGAATGAAATTATAAGATTGAAGACAAACACCAATCGTCAGTCCTTTTATGATTTAGATAGACATCATCATCATAGGATCCACAATCTTCAGGTCATCGCACAAGTAAAGACGAAAGCATTGTTGCGAACTTTAAATGGGTCTACCACCAAACAGTTTGTAAATCAAGCCACGATAGAATTGATAATAACGCTTCTTTTTAGATCTCTCGATTGAAAATGGTGAAATAATTAGCAAAATCTATGACAAGAGAGATGATTTTTATTTTGACATTGTTTATTATCCCCACTTGGATGGAGTTTTGACATTGTTAATTATCCCCACTTGGATGGGGATGTTCCCCGAGCAACTTCTTATGGGGTGTATGTATCTCATCTTATTAGTTTTTCAAGAGCTTGTACTCGAGTTGAGGACTTTAATATTCGTAATCTTTGTATAACTAAAAAGCTACTCAATCGGGGTTACCGTTAGCATAAACTTCGTTAAACCTTTGCAAAATTTTATTATCGTAACCCTGATCTTCTTTCCAAACATAAAAGTAACTTAAGGACTCTTCTGCGACAAGGACTATCACAACCTGACTTCTATGGTGATGTGATTTATAAACTTCGAATGATTCTTGGTCATGATCACTTTCATTCTATCTTTGTTAAACTTGTTAAAAAGTTTATCAAAAGAGGTTATGACCCTATCATTTTGCAACGTACTGCATGCTTAATTGTACGATGACCGGACAGGCTGTGGACCCTATGATGACGCCTACCTAAAGCCCATTGGTACGGTAGCGTTTGATGTTTGTCTATGATCTTTCTTGTCGTGCCCTTAATGGTTTATTCTCTTTTTGCTCTGGCTTCTGCCAAGTCACTGAGTACCTTCATTGTGGCTTTCTAGGCTATTGTTTTTTTGTATTATATTTACACGAGCATATTTTACTTATATTGCCATTGATGCTGCCTTGTTGGTTAGAGATTAGATCATGGCGGGGATTTCTTTATTTACACTGTCCTGTTTTAATGGGATGACAGTGGGGTAAGTGTGAGGTTTGGTGCACCCTAGAACCGGTTTAAACCCCCAGTGGCCTACTTTGCCACTGACCGTTCCAAGGCGGTAGCCCTATTGTCAACACTTTTGTGTTTGTGATGTCGTTTGCAGGCTCATTAATGAATATATATACACATATGTTTACCTTGCAGGCGACACTGCTATGAAACATGAAGAAATTAAGCATGACTATTAGTGATTATATATACACGTGCTTACCTTGCAGCCGACGCTGCTATAAAACATGAAGGGATTAAGCATGTCCACCAATAGTCCGGGCATCGCCAGACAGCAAGCCGCCATGTCGTATATAGCCATTGCAAGGACGAACAGTTTGTAGGCAGATCGCCTCTTCATCTGAAAACCGAATACTACCAAAACAAAGAAGTTGCCTACCGAACCAATCACCATCATGACGGATATGTAGACGATGGCCGGGATGTTCACGGACAACTTAGCGGCATTAAGATCATGTAGATTACTGTTGTTCATTGCGATAAATTAAAAACAACAACGTTAAGAATGTGTCTTTATAAGCATAAGATGTCTTTAGTCGTAATTCAATTCACAATTCACAACTAACTGTATATTCTTTAAACCATCCCACTAGATTTGTCGAACGTTCGCATCTTTTGAAATAGCAAAAACGATTGCTGTTTTTTCCTTCTTATAGTCTTCTTATAGTCTTATGTTTATACTATTTCCGTTAAAATCCGGGTCAATGTTAATTCATATTTAAGTCAATGACGTAATACATTCCATACTATTTTAAAAGTATATAATAATAATAATATAGCTATTCCAAATATCAATACAAGTTTACACTGTTTAAATGCGTATTTCTATCGTATGTCATATTTGTGTACGGACATGGCAGTAACATTATTCAACACATGCAATTTACGTTATCTCGAACAAGATAAGCGAATTTAGTTTAAAATACAAATAATTTAGTGAACAATATCAACCTCATCAACGAGGTCTGATAAGGAAGTTGTTGAAATGGCACTATAATGCACAGTTTTAGCTAAATGATTACATTACAGCAGCAGACGATGATCAGCAGGGCACACTCAGTTAACATGTATTGTAATTATAAAGTTATCCTATTTATATGTGATTAGATTTGTATTGTTATATATGCACGAGTTCTTAAGCGTATTAATATTACGCGACTTTAGGAGCACATTATGTTTACGCCAAAGAACGAGTGCATATATCACATAACTTTTTTATTGCATTCGCATTTTCAATATAAAAATAAATAATAAAGATGAATAGTTATACACCTATTGACCGGTTTTAATATGCATGTTGACCGGAATTTCTCTTGGGTATTATACGGGTATCCTACAGACATAAAGTTATATACCTGTTGACAGATATTTCCAATGGTATTATAAGGATATCATATAGATATACCTATTCACAGGTATTTCTACTGGATATTAAACGGGTACCCTATAGATGCGTTTAAATAAGTTTAATGCAACTTTTAAAATATGTTTAATATATATACAATTATCTAAAAAAACAAGCGAATACACAAATGAACTATGAAAAGAATGTTCTCATGAACGTTTAAGACGTTCTTAGTATTGTTATAAATACTGAATGTCTAAGACACTAAAGTGTTGTTAAAGCTATAACAATGTTGATCTAGCGCGATAACTGTGATGCGCGAGAGCTCATGAAGATGATGATGCGCGAATTCAATGGAGGATTGTCATCAAATGCCTTCTGTAAGGGTTGATGACGCGATGCAATGATAGTTAATCTCCACTGAGATTGTGAGTGATATTCCTCCAGTGAGGACTGGTAACGGGCCCACCTTGTGTCTCGGGGGTTGTCGTTAGTAAAACCTGGCCATGCTGACGCAGGTACGGGGACCGTCTCCACCGCTCGTAAACGTTAATCGTGGAAGCTTAGCTCCTCTCCTGGATATCCAAACCTAGATGGCTTACTCCAACCCTGGGTGGCTTATATCCTGGATGGCTTAGATCCACACCTGGATGGCTAATATCCAACCATGGATGGCTTAGGCTGTAATTATACATACGTTTTAGATGTCGGTTGACAAACATAACAATCTTGCATAATTATCATTACCCAAACAAATCATTATTCAATCAATATATGTAAGCTGTAATAATGATGAGTAGCAATGTATACATATTCTACAACGCCATGTATACGCTATGTACGTCGCTGTTAATCAATGCCCCTAATACATGTAATATAAACATGATCAAATTACTCATATATTACACTCACTGAGTTATGCATGCACGCATGTCAACTAATGACCACATTATACAACGCTATGCATACGCGTCAAACATTTATTCTTGTCACTCATCTCATTGTTAACTAATGTTAACAATCGTGTATTACAATCACTGAGTTATACGCCAACGTTAACTAATGCACCTGTTATCCACTGTTATCAAATTAATATTGTTTTACAATTAATGATCAATTACAATAATTACATCTAATAAAGTAACTTCAAAATCATATGCTAGTCTAAAGTAATGTTTGAGAAACATCAATGCTAACCGGATGTCGTAACCGCCAAACAAGATATTTGGTGATATTTTTTGTATTATATTTACACGAGCATATTTGTGTTTTACTTATATTGCCTATTGATGCTGCCTTGTTGGTTAGAGATTAGATCATGGCGGGGATTTCTTTATTTACACTGTCCTGTTTTAATGGGATGACAGTAGGGTAAGTGTGAGGTTTGGTGCACCCTAGAACCGGTTTAAACCCCCCAGTGGCCTACTTTGCCACTGACCGTTCGAAGGCGGTAGCCCTATTGTCAACCCTTTTGTGTTTGTGATGTCGTTTACTTTTATTATTACTTTTACCTTCTTGTTTGTTTCTGTGTTTTGTGGTTGACTGTCCTCCTTGAATGCTATTTTCCCTGTCCGATCTTTTTATATTTCTTCCTCTTGGACTTATCACGTTTTATATTGCTGTTGAATATAATGCATTATAAGTAGATCTTCTTAGTCCTTATGTTACTGTTATCTAGACAGAATGGTCACACTGTAGTTCTTAAGATTGCAGGATATCACAAAATCCAACATTTTCATACCGTCAAGTATGAAACAACACTGTCATGAGTGTGTTTTTATCGGATGAAAACTAGCGCATGACGTCGTTTTCAAAACGTTTGCGTGAATAATACAAGATAAGCTATATTTGGATAGGCCAGATTTTGTTACTAGATATTTCCATTTTTATGACATTTAAATAAATAGTTACAATGTTATTTGTATATAGAAACACTGCACTTGTATTATTTATTTAACCGAATGGCCGGATTGGCTACTGACAGTTACAAGCCAGTAACCCTGCCTTCACCAATCTTGGTGTTGTGTATTTTACAGCTCATTACCTATTTAATTTGCTCTCATTAGATTTAATTTATTGCTCTCATTAGATTTAATTTAGATGCTGTGGTTTCTATAGGACCATACTATGCTTTTAAGACTCATATATACATGATCATTGCCTTATTTTTATAGTTCCCATTAAAGAAGTACATCAGGCTTGGTATTAGTTTAGAATTGTTTAAATACATTGGATATGTATTTAATCGATAAGAGTCACCGAATGAATCATAATCACCAAAAGAAATAACACTGATCATATAAAATACAAGAAGAATGTATTTCCTAACTATAGTTACGCGCCAGGGATAGTGATAATTTTGACTTGGCGGTAAAATAAATCGCAATGTATTGCACATTTGCTCGGCGTGAGAGCTATTTATAACTTTGGTATTTCTGTAAATAGACCGACGCGATTTATTTTAAGTTACAGCAAGCCACCATGTCGTATATCGCCATAACAAGGACGCACGGTGTATACAGCAGCCCGGGCATCGCCAGACAGCAAGCCGCCATGTCGTATATCGCCATAACAAGGACGCACATTGTATACAGCAGCCCGGTATCGCCAGACAGCAAGCCGCCATATCGTATATCGCCATAACAAGGACGCACATTGTATACAGCAGCCCGGAAATCGCCAGACAGCAAGCCGCCATGTCTTATATCGCCATAACAAGGATGCACGGTGTATACAGCAGCCCGGGCATCGCCAGACAGCAAGCCGCCATGTCGTATATCGCCATAACAAGGACGCACATTGTATACAGCAGCCCGGGCATCGCCAGACAGCAAGCCGCCATGTCGTATATCGCCATAACAAGGATTACACATTGTATACAGCAGCCCGGGCATCTTCAGACAGCAAGCCGCCATGTCGTATATCGCCATTACAAGGACGCACATTGTATACAAAGATCGCTTCTTTATCCGGAAGCCAAACACCACGTTAACGAAGAAATTTCCCCAACGACCCAATCACCATCATCATGATTGATATGTAGGACGATAGCCGGGATGTACACGGATAATTTAGCCGCATTGAGATCATGTAGATTATTATGATGTGAAATGTTGGATATTGCAAAATTGCGAGATAATGGTGTAATTAAACAAATAAGGTTACCACTGTGTGATTATGAGAATATATGGTCCCCCAATCTAAAACTTCCGTATTAACACAGATTATTTAGAAAGTATCAGCACTCAGTAAAGAAAAAAAGTATATGCCTAATATTTTGATTTTGAAAATAATCCAGGGTTCACATTATTCAAAGTATAATAAAACGTACAAAACAGACATGCGCATACAAATAACGAACAGGCACTCATTGCACGGTAAATATAATACTGGAAATATGATGCCGTGTCATGCATGTTTACATAATGCTAAAACAGATTTTAATATAGGCTGAATTTCGTAATACACGTGTTTTCTATAAAATGACATAGTTTGTCACTGATTTAATTAAAATGATTGGATTTATTGGCGCAAAAGAAAAAAAATAAGTCTGAAACAGGATTCATCGAGATAAAGCTATACATAATGGGCATGCACCCCTGTGTTTAACAAAGGCTGGCTGACGAGTGGCGCCGCGGAAAACACACAGGGTTTAATTAACTCCGGTCGCAAACAAAGATAAGCGACATTCAGTCACATTATTAATGTTAGTGGACTACTTAGAGGTGCTGCATGAAACAATTGACTGGCTGCGTCATTAAAGTGCGTAATACACACGTGAATGTGTACATAATAATTTGGTTTACATTTTAATGGACACATGGCAATCTTGATTAAAGCGGCCTCGGTAGCTCAGTCGATAAGGCCTCGGCTTTAGAGCTACAGACCTCTGCACCGTATGATTTCGCTCCCTGGCGGAGGAATGTCGGATTAAAGCGGCCTCGGTAGCTCAGTCGATAAGGCCTCGGCTTTAGAGCTACAGACCTCTGCACCGTATGATTTCGCTCCCTGGCGGTGGAATGTCTGATTAAAGCGGCCTCGGTAGCTCAGTCGATAAGGCCTCGGCTTTAGAGCTACAGACCACTGCACCGTATGATTTCGCTCCCTGTCGGAGGAATGTCTGATTAAAGCGGCCTCGGTAGCTCAGTCGATAAGGCCTCGGCTTTAGAGCTACAGACCTCTGCACCGTATGATTTCGCTCCCTGGCGGAGGAATGTCTGATTAAAGCGGCCTCGGTAGCTCAGTCGATAAGGCCTCCGCTTTAGAGCTACATACCTCTGCACCGTATGATTTCGCTCCCTGGCAGAGGAATGTCTGATTAAAGCGGCCTCGGAAGCTCAGTCGATAAGGCCTCGGCTTTAGAGCTACAGACCTCTGCACCGTATGATTTCGCTCCCTGGCGGAGGAATGTCTGATTAAAGCGGCCTCGGTAGCTCAGTCGATAAGGCCTCGGCTTTAGAGCTACATACCTCTGCATCGTATGATTCGCTCCCTGGCGGAGGAATGTCTGGCGGAGGAATGTCTGTCGCCCCCTGGCGGAGGAATGTTTGATGGGTAACGATATCCTTCATCTCATCTTCCGGTTGCTGTCCCAGTATAACGTAAAATGATGTGTAAACCCCACATCAATCATTCATCTTCCACTGCGGTTGCTGTCCCAGTATAACGTAAAACGATGTGTAAACCCCACATCAATCATTCATCTTCCACTGCGGTTGCTGTCCCAGTATAACGTAAAACGATGTGTAAACCCCACATCAATCATTCATCTTCCACTGCGGTTGCTGTCCCAGTATAACGTAAAATTATATGTAAACCCCACATCAATCATTCATTAACAACTGAAGGCGTCCTGCTAGTTTTTTTCTGCATAACTTCCATTTGTTCAATCATTAATATTAATTATGAGTATAGTATAAAAGCAAGTTATTTTTGCAGGTAATAAACTTTTGATAATATTGCAAAAATAATATATTACTAATTATGATAGAATACGGACGAAAAAGCGAAAGCTGGCAAGAAAACTACTGATATGCAAGCAAATGATACTGGATATATAAATGGAGACAATGTGTGGTAAACACTTCAAGAATGCCGTATGTCCCTTTTAAAGCATGTTATTTATTAAGTTGGTTTATTTGCACTTCATATATATTTCCAAATATCTGACATGAGAAACAAAAGGATTAGAATAACAGATGAAATCTGATAGAGTTCTTATCCACTCTTAGATAAATCGAAATAACCAAACCATTTCGGTACGGAATTTAGTACGGACCAGAATTTAATCATTATAAATTAAGAGATGAAAAATACTGCACCAAACCTCACTCTTACCCTATTGTCATCCCGCTTAAACTGGGCAGTGTAAATACCAAACCTCACTCTTATCCTATTGTCATCCCCGCTTAAACTGAGCAGTGTAAATACCAAACCTCACTCTTACCCTATTGTCATCCCGCTTAAAACAAACTGGGCAGTGTAAATACCAAACCTCACTCTTATCCTATTGTCATCCCGCTTAAACTGAGCAGTGTAAATACCAAACCTCACTCTTATCCTATTGTCATCCGCTTAAACTGAGCAATGTAAATACCAAACCTCACTCTTACCCTATTGTCATCCCGCTTAAACTGGGCAGTGTAAATACCAAACCTCACTCTTATCCTATTGTCATCCCGCTTAAACTGAGCAGTGTAAATACCAAACCTCACTCTTACCCTATTGTCATCCCGCTTAAACAAACTGGGCAGTGTAAATACCAAACCAAACCTCACTCTTACCCTATTCTCCACGCTTCTCATCCACCTCGGAGTCCAACAAGGGGACATTTGCTGTGGATATCCGACAGAAAAATGCCAAGAATACGCGAAGAGTATACTCATATAAAACTAACGCATCAGACCCCCCCCCCCCCCCCCCCCCCCCCCCCCCCCCCCCCCCCCCCCATATCACCCAGCCTGACATAACGCCTTAACTAAAAGTCGAAGAGCCGCACTTATGTTTCGCTTAAAAGTGGCATGAGTATAGCTATATAGCGTTCAGAAATACATGATTAGCCCTAGCGCCACCGCCATAAAGGGTCCTTTTACATTGTGTTTAAACAGGACAAAATAAAAGGGGAGTAAGATATTAAACGAGAGGGATAGCGAGAGATGTGAATTAAACAAGAAGCTAGGATCCCGTATAGCTGGCGTGACAAACCGATTGATCAGATCGGGCTAATCTGACCGCCTGTCTAGTTGAAGTCCGGACCAAAGTGATTTGTTGTAACGCGGAGATAACTACCAGATCTTCACGTCACTCATCCACTAGAATTCCCTTCTCCAACGACACGGGTCGCCATCCACGGTCAACAGGTTGGTTACCTGTCGGGGGTGGGGGTGGGGGGGGGGGGGGGGGGTCCTACTCCTCTGCTAAGTACAGTCAGTTGATTCTTATCACCCCACCACCGACTTGGGGTTCATCAAAAGATACAAATGGCGAACAGGAAATGTAGGATTCACAGACCGCAAACAACCAACAACACACACTCGAAGCCTCGTCTGTAGGATTGAGACATTAAACAACAACACACACTCAAAACTTCGTCTGTAGGATGAGACATTAAACAACAACAACACACACGCAAAGCTTCGTCTGTAGGATGGAGACATTAAACAACAACACACACTCGAAAATTCGTCTGTAGGATGGAGACATTAAACAACAACACACACGCAAAGCTTCGTCTGTAGGATGGAGACATTAACCGAGCGGTCCCATGTGTGGGTCTGTCTTCCAAACATGTGAAAGAACCATTTGAATCTATTTGTTAGTATGAGTTGGTCAGCTTTCCCGAGTCCTATGTATCCTTCTTTTCTCTCTGGTGTGGCTTTAATCACATATTCTGTGTTGATTCGCCGTTAAACAGCATTCAGTTCAAACAATTACACGGATAAATACAAGTAGAGTATGAGACAAACGCAAATATAAATGGCTGACAATATGGGGTATCACCATGGAACCGGTCAGTGACAAGAGGTTGCTGGATCTAGGGTGAAACCCTCGACGTTAGTGTCATCCCAATTAGATGAACAGTGGAAATGAGGCAATCCCGGTCAGGCTGTATCTTCTAACAAACTAGTAAGCCTAAAATCATGTTTGTATGTCGATGTCCGCTTTATTATAGTAATATATACTGATAAAGGTGATCCTTTGAGAGCAACAAACACAATTAAGAGAATAAAGCACCAGACTCGGTTGTATTGAGTCTGTTCATGAGAAGTAATGAAAAAAGCAACACCACTCACGCCCCCCTAGCACCGGCTTAAGCGGTATTCTACTTCAAAGCCACCTATATTGGGCTAGTTGGTCCCAAAGGACCAGTAAAAATAACACTACTGATTCGTAGCACGGGGAGACATTTTACAGCCGCCACACCTGCACTAAACGAACGCTAGTGTGAATGTTAATAAATACTGATAAAGGTGATCCTTTGGGAGCAACAAACACAATTAAGAGAATAAAGCAGCAGATTCAGTTTTATTGAGTCTGTTCATGAGATGTAATGAAAGTTGTTGCACCTTATATATAAAGAATCTGCCTACTATTCTCCCTTGTTTGTGTTTCACAGTTTGTTGCTTCCCAGTGATCTCATTTAGTAGGTATTCAAATTGCTTCTTCCTACCAAGTATTTCAAAATATATTGAGAAGTTCAAGTGGATTTATCCGGACAAGAAATTGTGACATGCATACAAAGGTGTGAAATACGGACGGAAGGACAAGAGACAAAACTATATGCCCTCTGCCCCGTATACTGGCAAAATATAACAACTATTAGACATTTTTGTTTAAGTTTTTTATTACAAAACCCAAATAAACTATTTTATTAAAATCATTCACATAGTTATTTTCCAATCATACAATTGCATTCATCACCATTTGGCTGCATGTTTCCAGCAATTTTACACAGCCTTTATGAATTCGTGCCACCTTTTTTACACTTAATTATTATTAATTTTTAGTGAAGGTATTCAGTCTTAAATAATCCTCAGAGGCAGGTCTGATCCTTAATTTCAGATTAGGTTCAGCCTTAAATGTATGAAAGTGATCATTACCAAGGATCCTACAAAGTTTCTACTTTAGAACCCTAACCATTTCTTGTCACAAAAATTAGCATCCAGGTAAAGGCCACAAACAATTAAGCCACGTACCTGACACAAGTAATCAAGCCAGGTACCAGACACAAACAGTCAAGATAGGAACCAGGCACAATCAAGCTATGTGCCAGGTATAAACAAGTACGTCAGATACCAGCATAAACCATCAAGATACCAAGACAAATATAGCCAATTTCAGTTAAATCACTGCATTTAATTCATGCTTGCAAAGCACACACTGTCATCAGTTTTACACCATCATGTTGCTTCAATAAGTACGGATGTAGTGAAGGTGTTTGTAGAATTAATAATATATAGACAGTTACATATACAATATGATGTCTCATAGAACAAATAAGGAAAACACCCCAATAGCTGTCACCAGAGGGATTTTGTTTTGAAGAAAATGATATGGATTTCTTATAAATTTGCATGCCTAGCCAGACAATGCTACAAAATCATGCCTGGTGTAGACATATTTGTTTTTCTGTTATTTTGCCACATACAAACCTGACATAAAAAACACTTATTGTTGTTATCTGCATGAACTGTGGTGAAAGGATACATTCACAAGAAAATGGTCCAGATAAATCCATGTTTAATACCATTTTCATCGGTAACAAAACGTTTTATTTTGCAAGAAAATGTCATCCAGCCATGATTTCTCTGTTATGCCATGTTTCATATCTGACTAGGTTTTTAAACTGTACTTCGACGACTATGACATCAAAATCAAAATGATACAAGTCCAACATAATATACGTATAGTTTCGGGTGCTTCTTTCAGCCAACGGTTTTCAGCATTTAGCACAATCAATTTAAATAATAGGTACATAAATTATATATCATTGGAACAGGAAATGTTACTACTGGTATAAAAATATACATTAGTTTTGAAATTGGTTGAAAACTAAATATTTTACAGTCAAAATGATTTTTGGATGAAGCTTTTTCCATGTACAGTCATCGTTGCTCGGACAGCTGACGACAATTATTAAATCTCAAATAACTTCATTTAGCCTTAATATTTTGCTATGAAACTTTCAATAATAACTTTCACCCGTGAAATATTTAATCCTCAACCAATTGGAAAAAGTAAGATTTTTTTTTTACCACTAAAAAAGTCTGATATAAAACTCATAGAGGTACTAGTGAAATTTGGTCTAAAAAGTAAAAAAAAAACACCATTGGCTGAAACAAGCGCCATGAACTCTATAACACTCGGCCTGCATTTGTAAGTCAAGTGACTGCATTTGTAAGTCAAGTGACTGTATTTGTAAGTCAAGTGACTGTATTTGTAAGTCAAGTGACTGTATTTGTAAGTCAAGTGACTGCAGTTGTAAGTAAGTGGCTGGAGTTGTAAGTCAAGTGACTGTATTTGTAAGTCAAGTGACTGTATTTGTAAGTCAAGTGACTGGAGTTGTAAGTAAGTGACTGCAGTTGTAAGTAAGTAACTGCAGTTGTAAGTCAAGTGACTGTATTCTGTGAATGCTACTCTTCTGTTGGACATAACCTTTTCCATGTTAAGCACCCTGGCAAGAATCCCTTTGCCATCAATAACAATCTCCACATCTACTTGAATAACAGACAATACAAAATTAGTAAAGGTTTCATTAATAGCAAAATGTATTTAAAAACAACTGACTTTTTATAGCAAAGTATGTATCAAATAATTATAATCTCTCACTGAGTATAACAACGTGTGTAAATATGCCTAGTAAACATACATTTATTCAAAATATATAAATTCACACTTAACATATAAAACAAACAGTTGTAGAGCAGAAATGAATACATCAGGAGAATAAATTAATGTTTTAGACACGTTTGATAGCTCTCAGCTAAATTCCATTTTAATTATTTCGTTATTTCGACCAATCTTTTCTCGTTTAGGGCAACGCGTTTGTTATAAACTGTGACCATACGCCGCTGGCCATGGAATGGTGTGAAAATACCGCATTGAAAGTTCCAAGTTCACCGTCATCTGCAAAGCATCTCCGGGATTGGTTAAATTTATGTACTTTTGTCATTTTAAATATGAGTTCTGCTCAAACCCGGGGCTAGAGGGCATGAACGGTAGCAAGCACTTTTCACTACCGTTCAAACAAACCGCGACTGCAATATTTTTTGTATTTATCGTGTTCGACGATTTCCAAATTTCTCCTTAATGATGTGAGTTTCATACCTTTTTTGTAAGCTATTAAACTGGGGAAAATAAACATTGTTTTCTGCTGAAAAATCAGCTACTAATATAATTAGTGTTTGACGCTCCATTACGTCAATGTTTTACCTCAGGCACTCGGGAGTACTAATTCGTATACTCCAGTGAAATGTACTAAAGATAATTTGTTTCGACGCATATCACTCAGTACAAGATGTTCAAGGCTGGAATCGACGAAAAGCAAAACAGACTTCCAACGATGTACTGGATTCCCATATTACACAAACAACCATATAAATATATATATATAAATTGAACAGGAAAACAGCATTCAAGGACGGCAGTCAACCACAAACACACACAGAAACAAAGAACAAATTTAAAGATGAATCAAGGGCCAAATACGACATCACAAACACAAAAGGTTTGACATAGGGCTACCCGCCTTGGAACGGTCATGGAAGTACTGAAAAACCACTATACGAAACGGATATGCATATATATATAACAGGATGTTCATAGCGTATTATGAAATGTAATTATTTTATATGCTACCAATAAATTATGGAAATCACAAACGCGAAGTCCGGACCTTGTTTTTAAATGTACCAAGCATGGCATACGACCCCGTAGTGCTACAACGTCAAGTTTAAATCTATTAGCACTTATGACTTTTCTACACTATATACAACTTATACAACCTTACCACATCACCTTATCAAAGACAAGCTTATTCCTCTTATTAGAAAAAACAATTCCTAGGGAAAATACTACATTTTTGGCCTGTAATAATTTAAATGTTTTTTTACTACGGCAGTTTAGACAATTACTCTATGTGGACTTGGCATGCTTGGTGGGTGGACCCTTTTACAGTTCGCCACTATGCTTTCCTCTTTAACTGTACGATGACCGGACAGGCAGTGGACCCTATGATGACGCCCAATAGGACGGTGGCGTTTGATGTTTGTCTATGATCTTTCTTGTCGTGCCTTTAATAGTTTATTCTTGTGTTGCTCTGGCTTCTCCCAAGTCAATGAGTACCTTCATTGTGGCTTTCTAGGCTATTGTTTTTTGTATTATATTTGCACGAGTATATTTGTGTTTTACTTATATTGGCTATTAATGTTGCCTTGTTGGTTAGAGATTAGATCATTGCGGGGATTTCTTTATTACACTGTCCTGTTTTAATGGGATGACAGTAGGTAAGTGTGAGGTTTGGTGCATCTTAGAACCGGTTTAAACCCCAGTGGCCTTTGTTGTCACTGACCGATCCGAGGCGGTAGCCCTATTATCAACCCTTTTTGTGTTTGTGACGTCGTTTACATGTTTTATTACTTTTGCCTTCTCGTTTGTCTGTTTGCGTGTTTGTTTTTGTGTTTTGTGGTTGACTTTCGTCCTTGAATGCTGCTTTCCCTGTCCGATATTTTATCTTTCTTTGTGTTTTACCTTATATTGCCTATTTGTGTTTTACTTATATTGCCTATTGATGCTGCTTGCTTGGTTAGAGAATAGAACCTGGCGGGAGATATCTTTATATACACTGTCCCTGTTTTTCTTAGGATGACAGTAGGGTAAGAGCTGAGGTTAGAGTGCACAATAGAACCCGGTTTAAACCCCACTGGCTTTTTTGCCACTGACCGTTCCAAGGCGGTAGCACTATTGTCAAACCTTTAGTGTTTGTGATGTCTATCATGCTTTATATTCTTCTTTGTAATTATTATTTGTTTCTGTGCGTGGTTCTGGTGACCGTGGCCCTTGATAATACCTTTTTCTGTTTGACCTTTGTATCTTCTTTTGGATAATGAAATACAATTGTTTCATGTAACATAATATTTTTATCAAATTTAATTTCCTCAAATAATTTTGATATGTTATAATAATGTAATAATTTGTTTTCTCAATATTTACTTGAGGCATTTATTTATTGAGTGCATTAATATATATTTAAAATACTAGAACGTAAAAAAAGAATGTTTACGTTCTAGTATTTTATTTATTCACAAGTCATCGATTGAAGTAAGATTCCCAGCTTAACATCGGCAGCACCTTTACCAGGCAAAGCATTTAAGGGTTTCTGATATATTTTTTTATAGCAAGAAATAGATTTTCACA